>CAVNYN010247861.1:0-22605 GCA_963692815.1 Nyctanthes arbor-tristis
ATTATAATTTGCTCATATAATGAGATAACATAAGTATAGAAATTTGAGCTGTATGAAGAACATAATTGAGTAGTTATCAAAATCCTGACGGTGCATCTGAAAGTTGATGTTTCAACATTTTTATTTTTTTATTTTTTTGTGGGGTAGCCCAACCAAATTTAAGTGTATGTTTGATTCAATTTATAGTAGTTGATTTATAAAGAGAAATTATAAAGAGGTTAAATGAGTAGTGTAGATTTAACAAAAAATTAAAATTTGTGGTTATAAATAAGTAATTTTCAAATCAGTAGTCAAATCAGTAATATGTATGATTATAATGTATTTTGATAAAAATGATCAAACAGGAACTTATATACATCGTAGCTAGGTAGCAAGACCAAGTTTTAAGTGAAAATTTAACTAAACCTTTTAATAATTTAAGGGGGGAAAATAACTAATAGTCGATAAGATCATAATGTAAAAATTAAAATTAGAATAAATACTCTGATCTCTCGCTATAAGTCTGGTGGGATAGCTCCACTAGACACATACATGAGATGAGATTATTGGACAACCCATTATAGTGGAGTAATTTGTATGTGACTTGTCTAGTGATCTCCGGCTAAGTGTACATTTAGCGAGATTGTGGCGGGAGAGATTTTTAATCCCTTAATATAGTTCTTGTCACGCTTTGCGCTTTATCACGTATTAGTTACGCTTTTATCACGTATTGGTGCGTTTAAGTGCGTATAAGCTTAATGCTTGATTTTCACGCTTTTTCACGTTTCACGTTTTCTAAAACACTAATGAAAAATAATTAGAGTGTAAGTTGTGACTTCTGAGTACTATAATAATTAATCTTTCTAAAGGTTGTTTTTATAATATTTGTACCACGTGAGTGAGAGGTTCCATTTTCAAAGTTTGATTTATCTTCTTAAAAGATCTCCTATAACAATAACATATAACATTATAATAATTGAGTAGTCAAACTCGAAAATGCGTGTGTGTGTGTGTGTCAACGTTAGAATATTGGTACCATATTAAATTGAAGGAGAATCAAATTGGCGGTCGATAAGAATATTGTCGAGAAAATTACTCCTAAATTAAATTAAATTTAATTAAATACTACATACTACGATAATAACGAAGTTGAAAATTACAACAACTGAGAAGCAAGTGTGTATATTGCTTTTTGCGAGATCTCCACAACATAAGTTCATTTTTTTCCTTGACACAATTAGCAAGACTGGAACTTGAAATCAAAACAAGAACTTGGATTTTCCCCTCTTCTTTTTCGTGAGTAACATTATTGAAATTTGGTAAAAGAAAAGCGCAACATTGGCGACTTAATGCCAACTATTGTGGTACTACTTCCATCTTACAAAAGTAATAATAAATAATAATAATCACGTATATTATTTTTGTCCGTCCTTAAAAATAGTACAACATGTCTTTAATTTTTTAATTTTCTATATATTCGTAATTAACTTGTTTGTCATTATTTCATAACAACTACCTATGTGTTGCCATAAAACTAGAGGTATCAAGTTTGATTCCCTATGTTGGGGTTTTCTATCTTTTTTGTAGTTAACCCCTAAAATGGTGGTTTATATTGTACAGGGGTTTGTATGTTTGTAATTCCCTATAATGCAGGTTTGTATTGTACAAGGGTCTATATGTTTATAGTCCCTTGAATGGGGGTTTATATTGTATAGGGGCATTGCAGAACCCAGGGGTGCTCCCTTGGTCCCTGGCACAGCCCAAAGTAGGCCAGGCCTCTAGGAAAAAAAAGTTTTTATGTTTAGGTTAGGGGGCATTTTTTCCAATCCAGCGCACTCCTCTTTCGTGTGTTGGCTCCACCATTGTAAAAGGGTCTTTATATTTGTAGTCTCCTGAATGGGGGGTTTGTATTGGTGATCTATTATCTTCGCTGTATTTCAATAAGACATATATTTATACTACTTGAACTGATACAATGTAGCTTTTAATTGTACTTTCAAAAGAAAAAAGACTATTTATGCGTTCTAATAGCATCTCCAATAGAATGTTCATTAGAGAAATTTTTCTGCCACATCATTTAAAAAAAGTGACATGACAATAAAAGAGTAGACATTTGTGAGCATCTCCAATGGAATTGGCCATTGGAGAAATTTTTCTGCCACATCATTTAAAAAGTTATGTGGCAATAAAAGAAGTGACAATGTCTCGATGTAGACAATATCCATAAACAATGTCTAAATATATCAATAAAATGTTTCGATGTAGACAATATATATAAATAATGTCTAAATATATCAACTCTCTTATTTTATATTTTCTCTCTTCTCTACTATTGTATTAACTACTCATATCTTGACAAGTGTCTATTATTTCATGCAATTTACATGACCATTAGAGATGACTTATACCAATTTTCAATAATTTTAGCCACGTTAGAAACGATCCACTTTATATCATTGGAGATGCTCTTACAATATCTAGATATAGATAATATCCATAAACAATGTTTATATCAGCTTTCTTATTTTTTCTTTATCTCTCTTCCCCATTAATGTATTAACTATTTATTTCTTGATAAGTGTCAGTTACTTCATGCAATTCACATGACCATTGGAGACAGGGCCGGTCCTGGGCCTAGGTGAACGAGGCCGCCGCATCAGGCTCAGGAATTATAGGGGCCCAAAAAATTTAGTTATACCTGGCCCAATCCATTATGATCCTTTTCCTTTTTTTTTTTTTTTTGGTTTAATGTTTTTGGGGCCTAAATCTGGTCAATAAAGGGCCCAAATTCTAAAAATCTAAGGGCCCATTTGACCCAATTTTTTTTTAAGTATTAATACAAAAAATTTCTTTTGACTTTGGGACAAAAGAGGGTAAAAAAAAAAAGAAGAAAATCTGAAACAAGAAAAATCGAAATCACCAAAACAAAATTGGTGTCTCGACCACAAATTACCCAAAACGTAAATCTCAAAAAATCCCTAATTCCCAAATCCCCAATTAGAAATTGAAGAACCCTAGGTGCTAATCAATCCCTTTGCCTTTCAATTCGCCATTATGACCCGTCCTCCCTACTCGCCGCCCGCTGCTACCGTCACCGTGAGCCGTCTATCCAGCTGCTGCTTTCGTTTCGGCGCTACTGCTGCTGCCAATGCCGCCGGTGCTTCTGTAGTTCTGTTTCTGCTGCAGTGCTACTAGCCCTTTACCGGGTGCTTCCAACCGGCAGTTTTTAGGTTTTTTTTAAGCATTTCTTTTCTTTTCTTTTCTTAATCAAAAGCATAATTCTAAATGGAAGAAATTGGAATTAGTTTTTTTTTTAAAAGATAATGGTGTTTATTTTCATCTGATGAACATTACATAGAATTTGTAATTTATTATTACTATTGTTAATGTGTTATTAATTTTTTCTGGTACTAGCATATCACAGTTGATCAACAATTGTAGCTCCAAATAGGAAATAATCAACTCAAAACCACAGAACTCAGCTGAAATCAAAGAGCCTAGCTAAGGGATTCCATTAATATATTGAAAAAACTTACAAATTCAGAAGAAATACGGAGATGAGAGGAGAATTACAGATTAGAAAAATTATAGCGATGAGAGGAGAATTACAAATTGATAAAGAGGATGAGAGACAGACGATTATAAAGAGAGAAGAGAGGACTTCCAGATACAACCCTAAAAATAAGAAATCTGCTTATTTATAGCTATGGAAATGAAAGCGTGTTTAACGAATAAAAACGTAACAAGCCTAAAGAGTGTTCTCGCTCAGCTAAACAGCACAATTTGTCTTTCTGCAAATTTCAATTGGTCTTGCCTTCTTCTATTTCTTCTCTTTCCTTTTGCTCCCCATTCTGCAACTACCTCTGTTGCTGGTCTATGCGACATAGCTTGATGAATTTTATATAGAATTTCTATTTTATTATTTTTACATTACTAGAGTTTTATGGCAGGGACTAATAACATTTGTCTGAGATTTTTCCTTTTTGATTGTATTATATAGAATTGCAATTCATCAGGTTTATTTAATGCCACGCGCAACTTATATTGAACTCATGATATGCACATGGTTGGAGTTTTAATTAAGAATTTCGAACTACTTATAGTCTAATCATCTTTCCAAAGATTGTGACATTCATTTACTGCTGTGAAAATAGCTTTTGTTGTAACACAAGTTTCTGAGTTGAGAGCCTTTTTATCTTTATGTATATGGACTTCGTTGCAGTTATCTTCTTCGCATTACGATTGATGACTAGTTTTGTGATAGAAGCTGTTGTTTTCAGTGATCTTCTTTACTGCTGCCAGTGCTTCACTGCTTTTGCTGCTACTGTCTTCTGCTTTTGCTGCCCTCTGTTCTCCGCCAGCCACAGTAAAAGAGGTGAGGTGAAAATGTAAAATGAGGAACCGACACTGTAATGTTATTATTCCATTGTAATTTTACTAATTTCCATAATCCATTTTACAAATTGATTACCATTTACACATTATTTGATGTTTTACATTGATGTTTAATTGAATATCATATCCATTTTCATTGTGAATTGTAATTCATATGTACGGTGCTTGATTGGATTACATTGTAATTGGTGGAGACTGAGAACAGTGTAATGTTATTTAATTCATGGTTCTTCAATCTTTTTTCCTTTTTTCACATTTGGAAAATCTTTTATACTTTTATGTATGGGATTTTTTGTCTATTGGTTAATTGGCTTGGTTTTGGGATTGAGGAGGTTTGATGCTTAAATGACTATTTGGTTTGGTTTAGGGGTTGAGGATGTTTATTGCTTAATTTATTATTTAGTTTAGTTTAGGGATTCAAGAGGTTTATTGGTTAATTGGTTTGGTTTAGGGAGTGAGTATTGAAATGTGAGTATTGATTTAGTACTTTGAAATATGAGGAATTGTTGGTTTGAAATTTGAGGAATAAGCTCACTTTTGGTTTGAATTATTGAGAAATTATGTGTTTTGAAATTTGAGTATTGAATTTGAAAGAGCAAATACAATAAGGCAAGTATGGATTTAGGAATTAAAACATATTGATAAAACAATTAAATTGTGACTTGCCAATTGTAGTTTAAGTTGTAACTTGTAACTTAAAGAGCTGACATAAATCATACAATTAACAATGTTAATGATTAAAGGAACTACATAAATCATACTGCACAAGATTGACTCTGACATTTTATTTGTTACATATTATTTTTAGTTTGTATAATTTGCAATTGATGTACGATGTGTCTGTCATAGCGATAAGATTAATTACTATTCGTTTCTTCTAGTGATGTGATTAATTGACATATGCCATGCCTCCAAAACATACATCTAGATATCAAAAGAGAAAAAAGAAGGCAAAGGTGGAAGCTTTAATACAAAGCCAAGCGGGAGATATAGATAAGTTCTTTCACACGAAAAAAAGAGAGGCAGAAACTGAAGAAAATATAAAAAATGTACTGAATGAGCCAATCAATGTCAATCTAGATGAAGAAGAAGATGTGGATGAAGGGGAAGCTGTGAATAAAGAAAACAATGCAACTGGTTTAGGAGTGACAGAAGAAGGAAAGGAAGTGGAAGTCATTGATGTTGAGGATCCTGGAAGTTGGAAACACATTGATTATAAAAAGAGAGATTATTTAGTGGAGAGGGGTCCAAAAAAAGTTGAAAACATCGTGTTTCCAAAGGATGCTACCAAAAGACACTTCGATGCATCATATTTTAGCAGAGTACCACTGAATGCGAAGACAGTTGATAGGAAATGGCTTGTATATTCAAACTCTAAAGACAAGTTGTTTTGCTTCTGTTGCATGTTGTTTCCAAAGCAGAGTATTGTGTCTAAAGTCGGTCCGTTGGCTAGTGACGGATTCAGAGATTGGCATAATGTGGGAAGAGCTCTTAAAGGTCATGATAGAAATCTAGAGCATTTAGATTGTATGGTGCATTAGAATGAATTGGAAAACAGGCTTAGGAAAAATGCTACAATGGACAGTAGTATGCAATTGTTGATTAATTAAGAAAAGACACACTGGAGAGAAGTGTTGATGAGGACAATTGCGATTGTGACCACACTTGCCAAAAACACAATGCCATTTCGAGGTGATAATGAAAAGTTCTATGCCGAGAACAATAGCCTCTTTTTGCAATTGGTAGAGATGGTTGCTAAATTCGATCCAATGATGAAAGAGCACCTTCGACGTGCTACAGCCCGTGAGATTCAATACACCTATCTTGGCAAACATATCCAAAATGAGCTTATTCAAATGTTGGCAGGTGAGGTTAAAAGTAATTCTCAACATCATTAAAAATGCTAAATTTTTCTCAATCATACTTGATTGCACACCTAATGCGAGTCATGAAAAGCAGATATATCTAGTGATAAGGTGCGTGAATGATATGACTGATGTAGTGGCGGTCTAGAATTTTGGTTTGAGGCTTTGAAAGTAGATGATACATCTGGACTTGGGCTTTTTATCGAGCTTCAAAATATTTTGTTCAAACTTGATCTAAATGTTGATGATATCGGAGGTTAAGGATATGACAATGGGGCTAACATGAGTGGAAAGTATAAAGGGGAGACCAGAGCAGATTACTTGAAATTAACCCTCCAGCTTTCTATACTCCATGTGCTTGTCATAGCCTTAACTTGACATTATGTGATATGGTTAGATGTAATGATAAAGCTGATAGGTTTTTCACAGTGATATACAAGATTTATACTGTGTTTTCTGCTTTGACGAAAAGATGACAAATCTTCAAAAATAGAGTGCATGATCTTACAGTGAAGCCATTGTCGACAACGCGTTGGGAAAGCCATTTGAAAGTCTCAAGCCTATAAAATAGTAAACTCAAAGCATAATTGATGCTTTACTTAATTTAGGAGAATATGATGTGGATGTTCCAAAGCTTGATGCTGGGACCTATGTAGATTACTTTGCTAATTTTGAATTCTTACTTAGCCTGATAATTTGGTATAAGTTACTGTCTGCAATTAACAAAGTGAGTAAATGTCTTCAAGCGGAGAACATAGACATTGATGGTGCTACAATTCTTTTACAAAGTCTTGCTGCCTTTTTGGATCACTATAGAGAAAATGGAAAGCTTTAGATGAAGCAATAGCAAAGGCAATCAAATTGGGAATTAAACCTGTATTTCAAGAGAAACACACCATTCGGAGGAAAAGACAATTTGATGAAAGTACTAGTGATAAGGTATATCCATCACTTTATATTTGTTGTGCTTGTCATTTTTCCTTTTTGTTTAGTTCATTTTTATCTTCTTATGGTAGGTCCGTTTGTCGCCTGAGGAATCATTTAGAGTTGAGTACTTTCTGTGTCTAGTTGATCAAGCTCGATCTTTTCTTAAAACTCGGTTTGAACACTTTAAAGTATATGCAGAGACTTTTAGTTTTTTGTTTGATATTAAGAGGTTACGACAATTGCGTAGCGATGAGTTGAAGATGTGCTGTGTGAACTTGGAGTAATATTTGAGACATGATGACAATCTAGACATTGTTGCAGGTAATTTTGATACTGAATTGTTCATTTTGAATATGTATCTACCAGATGAAGTGAAGAATGCAATTCAGATATTACAATACATAAAAACAACTATGAAGGGTAATGTTATATTTTCAAATACATATATTGCATACCAAATCTTGTTAACTCTACCTGTTACGGTGGTCACAGCAGAAAGAAGTTTCTCTAAACTCAAGTTGCTCAAGACATATCTCTACTCAACCATGTCACAAGAAAGACTAAATGGTTTGGCCTTACTGTCCATTGAGAAAGAAATTGTTGAAAAATTAGATTGTGAACACTTGATTACTATTTTTGCCTCCAAAACTGCAAAATGTGTGGTCTTTAGGTAATTTTTGGTATGTTGTATATATTTTGGTAATTTTTGGTACATTATATATATTATGTTTCCAATGACAGATATTGTCTACTAAAACTTGTTAAAAAATTTAAGGAATATAGTCCTAAAAAAAATTTTTCTGGGGGAGCTGCCCCTGAACCCCTGAGAAGCCCCCTTCCACCCCCCAGTTGAAACTCATTATAAGGGTCTATTTTTTGGAGTTTGTCTAGAGCCCTAGTAATGATAGGACCGGCACTGATTGGAGATGTACTAATTTTCAATAATTCTAGCCTTGTAGGAAGCCATCCATCTTACACTATTGGAGATGTTCTAAATATTTTCAAACAATTAATAAGGTATACGAGTATCTAAACAGGCAAAAGTTAATATTTCAACTATATCTACCATGAACTATCATTTTTTTATTTGTGTGAAAATAGCTGTCGGACCATATTTATTGGACGGAAGGAATAAAATATTATTGGACGGAGGGAATAAAATAGTATCTAAAATATTATTGAGGCTAACAAGTTTATCCCCTTTTTTTGGGGCCTCGTAAGCCTTCATTTTCTATACAGCCATATCGAATTCTTGTATGAAACTCAAAAACTAATAGAAAACAGTCCAGCAAAATCCATGAAAAACATCGAGTGCAAATAGTTTTTGACTTTATAGCGTGCATTAGAACCGTAAGATTTTCTATTGATAATTTTGAAAAATCTCGGTTTCAGTTTCAAAAGAACATTGGATCATCAAATGAGAACTCCTAGATTTTTATAACAAACTAGTTGTTTACCCATACGTTGTACGGAATAGAATAATTAGCAGGAAAAAATGCGTGATAACTTGAAAAACTAAATAATCACAATTTTATTGCATACTATTCACTTATATACATATGTTACTAATATATATAAACATAATCGAATTAAAACATATAATATTTTCACTTGGCATAAAGTCAATTAAATTATCATTCATAGAACAATACTCTTAAGTAATGAAAATGAGGATGAAGACTTTTTTTTAACATAAAATTAATTTCATGTTGAGTATGAAAATCAAGAAACTATGAAAAAGAGGGCATATGAAATTTGTATAACTGAAGAATTACCCTACACCCATATTCCGTTTATCAAAACGAATTATTTTCCACATTCATTCTGCACCACATATTCTTGAAAAAATTATTTTTCGCATTTCCTCATACATTTTCTAAAGAAATCACTATTTCACTAAATCTATTCTAAAAAATTTATACCTTCTCCTATTACAAAAGAGAAAAAACTAAAGGGAAGCAACATTATAACAAAGGATAAATTCTATCTGATTTACCCTTAACATTAATTTTTAACACTTTTCGCTCTAAAAAGAATTAAGAGAATTTTTTATTTTTATTCTAAATCATCATAATCATATATATATATATATTGTGAAACTATTAAATATTATTACTATGCTATCCACTCAACTTAAATTTTTGTTTAGAATTTTTTATTTTTATTCTAAATCACTATCATCATTAAATATTATTACTATTGTATCCCACAGCTTAAAAATTTACTAATATATATGTTTCCAGAAAAAATAATAAATTAAGTAATAATGTACTAAAGATTTAGCCATATGTTTTATGGTTTGTGGTTTATCATATTGAGTTAAAGTAAGAGTTTTGATACTAATTTAATTTAATTTTATTATTATACTATCAACTTCACGAGTAGGCACTTAATTGAAAAGAGAAGGAAGACCTAATAACCCAACACTTGAAATTTGTCTATCAATTGTTAAAATTTTGAAGAAATATTAAATCTTTGAAGATATCTTAAAAATTAATAGAGCAAATATAAGAAATACTAATGGATAACAAATAACATATTATATATAAAATAAAAAATATATAAAATTTGATCTCTATTATTATAAAATAAAATAAAATAATGGCAAAATACAATTAATAGATAAAACTAATAGATTATTATTATTATTAAAAAATAAAAAAAGAAACATATAAAAGTAAGATAGTTATTTTAGTGGAAACCTGTATATGTCAAATATTCTACTTTAATATATATATATATATATCTAATTATATAATATGAATGTTCTCGGTACCTCAACAGTAATTATTTTTTTTTTAATTTTTTGTCCCTCCTATTTTCTATTCTTTTAAAGCTTAGGTCTGGTCGCAAGAAGTTCTATAAACCTTCTCTTTTCTTTTCTTTTTTTTAACGTGCGTAAAAAACCCCAAATTTGTTCCTTTTCCTCTCGAATCGTCTTCTTCCCCAACGCAAAAAATCTCTGCTACATTTTTTGTTTGGCGAATTGAAGCCTTATGAACGCCTATCGCCGGTGATTTGGGTGACCAAATAGCGCTCTCTAGCACTGGTCTGTGCGTGGTTCCTCTCTATTGTAGACTTACGCACTCGGGCTCAATTTTGCTGCTAAAATTGTGTGACATCTCCAACAAATAGGGCTCTCTGCTAAAATTATCTCTTGCTTGGATTGTTGACTCTTTCTCTTGCTTTCGCGGTGGGATTGACTTGTGGATTCACCGAGGGTAATTGATTCTTTTCCTGCTATATTTGATGCCCAGTTAATTAGTTAACCATTTTGATTGTATTGCCACTGAATTGATTGAAATTTTGATTTTGAAAATTTACCTAAACATGTGAAATTATTTGTGTCGCAGAACAGGTTAATGTTGGCGCATGTTTTGAATAGTCTGTGAAGTGTGAATATATTCACAGCTTCCGAGTTCCAATTTCTTATGATTTTGGGCTTAGTGCTACTGGCATTGTGTGGGATTTTTTCTTTCTATTTTTTTTAAATACTGCATCTGTGAACTATTCATGTTAAAAAATTAGAATGAAAGCTAGGTGTTTGACAGATTGCTCCAATGAAATTTAATCGATTATATGTTTCGAGTATTTGAATTTCAAGTAATCTGAAACTGTGAAGGAATCATAGTATATCCATAGTGAAGGCCTAACTTGTGATCTTGCTGTGGATAGTCTATTTTTTTTCCCTACAAGCCAACTGTCCTTGTCCAAATAGCTGCTTAGACAGAGTGTTGAATGGATCCTTAAACACTTTGTCATTGTTGTTCACCATAATCTCTTTGATATATTCCGGGATGGATGTGAAACTCCACACTGATTTCCCAGTGCTTTAAATTATTTAAAAAGTAAGCTAATTGACATACTTGATGCTTTTATGAATATAATCAAACTTTCATATGCATTTTGTGTGAAATATTTGGAATTCATGTATATTATTTCCATCTGTTTAGCACCTCAAGTCAGAAGTTCTTTTCCAAATCTTGGTTTCAGAATTTTTCGTAAAGATTTCAAAGATGCCAATGGTATTATTTTCCAGCATCTTTGCCTATACCTTCCTTATCTAACCTTTCAACTTTCATCTTTTTCTCATTTATATATCCATGACTTGCACATAGACCTCAACAATAAATCATTGTCAATCTATCTTACATGGATTCTTCTATTGACTGTCAAGAATCCTTCCCTACACCCTCAACACTTTTTGAGAAAGGTTATAGCATATCATTAATTTTCAGGAAATGGTAAATATTAACATGAGCAAAACTTGGTGAAAGAATACACGTAATGCCTTGTTCTTAGTCGCCAATATCAAAAGCTTGACTATTTGGTAAGTGTGGATTGTTTATGTGAAATTTTTGTTTGCTGTGATTTTTCACCCTATTAAGAATACATCTTGTAACAAATGAGCCACAATAAGATCTTTTGCAAATAGAAATATAAAATAAATTAATAATTCAAATAGAAAATATGATTGAGCTAAATGCACTGCTTTGACTAAACCACAAGCTGCCGTTGAACAAATCACTAATCAAGTTGGTCACTCTAGATCCCATCAAGAAATGCAAGCATCCACTGTTCTTTTTTAATTCTTTAGGCACACATTAACACAATGAAAGATAACACATACATATATGTTTGCGTGAATAAATAAACACAAATAATAATACAAACGTATATAGCTAATGTTGAGAGGAACAGTATTTTGAATATCGAATACAAACCAAGGAAATGGACGAGTAACTAAACATGATGTTGTACGATAAATGGAAATATTGCAAATAAGCTAATTATCTTGGTTATTTCTATTAGGGAGGAAAAACAAATTAAGTTGCTTAATGTGAAAAAATCGCACTGTTACTAACTTCATGAAGCACTAATATTAAAGTTTTCAGTTTGATGATATACGAGTTTGAAGTGCTTGAATATCAATTTGCTGATTTTAAATGATAATTTGATATGTCTGGTTTGAGCCTTGAGATTGCGATTTTTTAGAGTGGACTTAGTATGACTTGGATTGACTTTCAGTAATGTAGCTCAATTTCATGAACTTGACTTATGGATTGAATGGTTTTTTTGGTTACACTAGCATTAGTTTGGATGGGATGAATGATGAATATTGGGCAATAACTGAAAGGAGCAGCCTTTTATTTATTAGATATGCAATTCTTAATTGTTCTGATTGTGAAGACCAGTTCTATAGGAATTTATTTAAGTTGGATGTTGTCCCCATTGAAGTTAGGCAAAATGATATATTAGATTACATCTCGTAGATAAGCATTTCTTTTCTAGATTCTCTGCTATCACATTAATTATAATTATACACACATAAACCAACAAGCTGTTAACTTTAATGAAAATTTATCCGAAACTAATAGGACAAACAACTTTTGACTATAGTGTGAGGTTAAGCACAATGAAGATGAAGGCAAACATAAAGTGATCAATAAATATCAACTCTTCTGGTAAAGATTATTTGCTACTTTTTCTATTCTATGTTATAGATGGTTATTAATGTCCAGCTTTGTCCAAATTCAAGGTTCAGAAATTTTATTTTTCGGTTTGGTTCATGTAGCGCATGCCTAATAATTCTACCATTTATCCCGCTCTTATTATTGGTTATTGCTGAATGAGGAACTTTGAGGTTGTTTTCAACCGTTACATCTAAATGTTGGCTTTTCGATTCTCTCTCTTATGTTGAACTTGTTGAATGTCTTTGCCAGAGGCAACACAGACAAGAAGCTGTCCCAATCTTTCAAGTTAGGCGACCTGAATGATATCTTTGTTATGGTTTCAAAGATGATGGTGATTGGTTGTGCATTTGACGAGGAAACTTATTGCATACGTATTAAAACCGTGAGTGCCCTCAATCGAGTCACTGACTCTGTCTCTTCTTTCATTCTAATATTATATCACAATTTTTACTGTATTTTTTGCCATTAATCCACGTGAATTCTAGCAAATAATTAAACGAAACACGTGCAACGCACGTTGCCTAACTAGTTATATATATAATATAAGATGCTATCACAGTTTAATGAATCAATTTGGCAATTCTCGCAATCCATGCTTTTCTACCTTTTTCAGCCATCTTCATAACGTGTAATACAGCACACGATGAATGGAACTGAACTCTCCCAAATAAATTTAATAAAGAAAAAAGATAATATTTGGTGGAAAAATAATACCGATTACTTGCAGCTTTCATATATCATAATAATACGTGTACCCTTGAGCTGTTCCAGAAAGTTACTAATCTAGGCTGCTAAAACAAGTAATTACATTAATCCTCGTTCATCTAGGATCCTGTTAATTCTTGAAGGACAATTGCTGGATTCTAGAAGGCATTTCTTTCATGCTCAGCGAGCAGTAAACAATGGTCTAATCCGATGGTAAGCAACCCACTTCAAGCATCAATGAAACGGATGTCGAAAGTGTTTGGATGGATCTGCCACACATTCAGGGCTGCATACTCCTCTAGACATTCTTTCAACTGAGCTTCGCTGTATCCCTATTTAGAGCAAGCCCAATAAAATCAATGCAGACCAAAAAACATATAAGCAGTAAACATTCATGAAAATTAGTCTTTTGATTTATTTTTGATTTACTACTATTTCTAGCATGCGTTAGTGTATAGTAAAAAATGTGTGCAATCAACACCTTCAAGGGCAGACATGAAACCGGATATAGATTTGCCAACTGATTATTCATCAGATAAATTAAGAAAATATGATGCATTTTCTTGTTTTTCTGCTTTCGTGAAAATGATTCAGTTTCATATTATGACCTTCTGTTTACAATATATTATAATTAAATTACTAGTGCCGTTCTCTGTTCTTTTATATTCTCTTACCGGTTACACAATCAATCTGTTAAAAAGAAAATCAAAGCAGTGTGGATGTTGGTTCCCAGTCAAGTAAAATAATAATTAGGAATACCATCTCAGTTCAATTTGGCATTTCCCCTTCTTCAAAGATGAATTCCTGCTAACTTTAAAAACTAACCTTTCTCGAAATCAAGTTAAGAGCATGGGCATAGCTCAGGTCCATCCTGTTAGTCCTTGCAGCTTCATCACGTAATATCGAATATATATCAGAAATTGCATCCAGACCAGATTTCTGCCGGTCGTCGGAATACAAAGAGAATTTTGACATTTGCATTAATCTAAGTGCCTCATCAACATCACTCTGGGCAACAGTCTCAGAGAACCTGAGTCTTGCAAGAGCCTAAAGAGAAGCAAATTAGTTAGAAAGAAAACCACCAAAGGACAAAGATATAAAAAAATATCAAGAGTTTGACAAATAACAGAATTTCAATTTCCATCTTCATCAACTAATATAGACTATAGAGAGTAATTTTGCACCAGATTTCTACATTCCTAACACCCACGGGGTGGCCTATCTAACATATAAGCACAAATATGTGGCCTTATAGGAAAAATGGTAATGTTATGTCATAATGGAACAAAAACTCACAGCTGAAATCCGAAGAATGCTGAGCAGAGTTCTAACAGTTGTATAAGAATGGGGAGTATTTGATCTTGCTTCCTCTTGTCTGATGCTGGAATATGCACTGGCAATATATTCTTCCAGCTCCCTGGGAACAGAAGGAGACAGTTTTCTCGCAGCTGAAATGTATGCCCTGGCAAACCATGAATAAAAATGCAGCTCAAAGTATCAGCAACTGTATAAAAAAGAGAAGAAAATATATTTCATGCATCAGTGTAGCACCCAATGCTTTTAAGGAGGCATGTCAAAGTTTCATCATTCTGTTTAGTAACATAAAAGGGAACTGGCTCAGAAGATAAATGGATATCATTCTAGTAGCGGAAGCATGTCTTTACTGTACAACCACAAAGTTCTAATTTTCATCGCATACGCATTCACTTATTTCAAATTACTCAGACAAAAGCAAAGAAAAAAAAAATATTTCCAGTGAAAAGCTGAAACAAATTAAAACAGTGGAATTTACCTTAGGACAGAAGGTTCAAGCGAAGCGAACCCGAGAGCTGGAGACTCTTTATTCTGATGGACATAGACAACATGCCTAGCCATTTCAAGATCAGTATCCATATCTGCTCTATCTAGGATCAGCCACAGAAGATCAAATCTAGATAGAAGAGCTGGAGGAAGATTGATATTTTCCGCTGGCGTCCTCCTTAGGTCGTATCTCCCCCTTTGACACAAATGGAGGGCTCAAATGCATCAGTAAGTTACCAATATGAATGACCTAGTTGGTAAATAAATGATTTTGCTTGGTGGCATTAGGCATCCCTTGCATGCACCAAACAGTTAAGTAGAACTGGTGAGGTAAATAAAACCAGACTTTGAACACACAGGAAAATGTTGTATGCAGAAAGGGTGTACCAAGCTGGATTGGCAGCAGCAAGAACAGCAGTCCGTGCATTCAGAGATGTTGTAATACCAGCCTTTGCGATGCTAACAGTCTGCTGCTCCATTACTTCATGAATTGCTGTACGATCTGATTCATCCATTTTGTCAAACTCATCAATAGCACAAATACCCATATCTGCCAGTACCTGATAGAAGCAGTTACATGATGTCAATGAACAGAATATTTTGATGAGATATTATCTATAAAATATCAAGGGTTGTAGGCATATTCTTGATTGCTCACCAATGCTCCACCTTCCAAGACCATTTCATTCGTCACTGGATCTTTCTGAACAGCAGCAGTTAAACCAACTCCACTACTTCCTTTACCAGTGGTATACACACCTCTTGGTGCAACATTAATTATGTGCTTGAGGAGCTGACTTTTTGCTACTCCAGGATCACCCATCAAACAAATGTGTATATCTCCTCTAATCTGCAGTTAGAGTGAGCTTCGTTTACTAAAATGACAGGGAAGATTCGGAGTGGTGGGTGTGGGCTCTAGCTTCCATGGAAGCAAGGGGTGAAAAGCATT
Source organism: Nyctanthes arbor-tristis (assembly GCA_963692815.1). Taxonomy (NCBI): domain Eukaryota; kingdom Viridiplantae; phylum Streptophyta; class Magnoliopsida; order Lamiales; family Oleaceae; genus Nyctanthes; species Nyctanthes arbor-tristis. The sequence continues at coordinate 16,095 of CAVNYN010247861.1, forward strand.
TGCCTTGTCTAGTTACCTTCATCCCATCCTTTAACTTCCGATGAGGAGCACCAACTAAGAGAAGTAGAAGGGCTTTTTTAATATCTTCATGACCAAAAATTTCAGGGGCTAATGATCGAGACAATTTATTGTAAATATCACCATCCTCTGCTAAGCGTGCAATTTGTTCTTCCTCATCTCCTCTAAGTTCGTACCTGCACTTAAAAAACTACTGTAAGGTTCCCCACAAACATTTTGGATACCTACAAAAGACAAGTAAATGAATGGCAACATATTTGAGGACATCTTCACATAAAGCTGTAAACTAATCATGAAAATCATATGCGGCATCTCAAATACCCAACAGAAGCATAAAATAGTTTCTTGTCTTCCTGTCCAATAGCTTTCTTTGATAAGTATAGCGAGTGAAACTTTAAGATGAATCGATATGATTTGGATAACTTGAATGGGCATTTCACTGATTCTATTCCTGATGATTATATTAACAAGTCAATGCCATGACACGAAAAAACCCCAGTCCAACCCCACAGTCATTCACTGCCTTGCTTTTAAAAATTTATCTTTGTCCTTCCTTTCCAGAGATTTCCACAGAAGATTGAGCATAATCTACCTTTAAACAGTCCTAAATTCAGTGTTACAGGTTACCTTTTATTGATAATGCATAGAAATAATAGAAATGGTAAAACATGGTTCTGACACTTCATTATAAAACTTTGTATCCAGGTCAACCAAAGAAACATGTTATGGCATTTCAAGTAATGTCATTACTTCAAATAAAATGAGCACCATGCTTAAAATTGGTAGAATGTCTTACTCTTCATATTTTTTCTTGAAATGGGTGATAGACATAGCCTCCAAGTATGTATCAGCAATTAAGCCAGCTCGCATTGCTCTAAATCCAGTATATGGAATTGGAAGAAATATACCTGACAGTTCAACAACATCCCCCGGTGCTACCTGTTGAGTTGGAAAGGGGGCGACATTAACATGCTTACCGGTATGTACAACTTACAAGAAACCATTACAAGAATATGCAACAAAATTCATTCGAGAGATAAAACAGCTTTAGAATAGCCAGCACTTTCCCAGTTTTGAAATTAGCTTTAACACTCCAAAGTAAGTCAGAAAATAGATAGTATCTTATTTGGAGATTTTACATGTTTTTAAATATCAGAACACTAAAATTCGGGTCAGCATATGCGATAAACTAATGGTGAAATACAAAGAAGAATTTCAGCAAAACTACCAGTTCCTTTAGAAAGAAGTTGAAGAAACTAAATATAACCAACCTTCCTGGTGAGTTCTCCGCTAAAATGAACAGTCATTGACCGAGGGATGTGACCTTTTGGAACATGTTCAGCTAGCTCTTGAATTTTGGCCTGAAATCAATTCTAAATTACATAAAAGGAACTACAAAGTCTCATATAGTATCATCACCTTAAATCGCTATAGAGATAAAAACCTCCTGAAACTTCAAGAACTTTGATGCTCTTAGTTGGAGAATAAGATTCCCTTTTGTTTGATTTATTTTGCAGCGTGCGGAGGGGCACACAAACAGGGGCATAAATACCCGAGCAGTCACCTCCTGTTTGCAATATAAATTTCAATTAGTGGATGTGGTCATATATATATTAACCATAGTTATTTCAGTTAAACAAAGTAATACCTGGTATATCTCAAATCCACACTCTTCACATGTGTACACAGCAACCTGCATTAACGGTTTGACATCTGAACAACGTGTCACTATGCCAGATATCCTGACAAGTTGACCAATATATGAAGCTTTGACCTCTCTAATTGTGAAAGGTCGCAATTTTGATGAAGCTCTGATATAGACCTCACTGGTTTCCACAAAGAGAAACTGTTAAGAACCATCCATTTTTTTCTACTTTATTTATCTTTTTCTCTGGAGATTCACCTCTTAAATCGATTAAACATTTGAAATCAACATACACATTGGAGTCTAATTTCACAAATAAAAGTAAAATGGTTTAATCCTAAGTATCTATTGATGGGTGGATTAATAGCAATATGTAACTTTTCCTGTCTTATTGCATCTCTGCTGCTTTTACTGCAAGCTCGATCTATCATCATCATCATCATCATCATCATCATCATCATCATAGAATGATCTAATAAGCAGTAAAGGAATTCTGCTAGCTAGTGGTTATAAACATTATTTATCATTTGCAATACTTTTAATCCTGAAAAACACAGTAATATATGCTCACTAACCATGTGTCAGGCAATCAGTGAAAATAGAAAATAAGCTGTCTTTCATTAAATAAATAAAAAAAACATACTAAAGTCGCTTAATTTCAGGAGGCATCTGCTGCCGGGGATCAGAACCATCTGCATTCTCTGTTCCTTCCTCCGACCTCTGTGTCATCAGAATATCATGATCGTCATCTGGCAGAACCTCTGTAGGTTCAGGCAGTAGCTCATCGATGGCATTTGCAAATACACCAAGATACCTCCTAGTATTTTCAGTGACGCGTCTCACAAATTCTCCATGATCCAAGTAGCTAAACTGGATATTTCAAAACCAAACCAAGTTATAAAAATTAACCATGACAGGTATTATAAAAGAAAACGCAAAGCGGTTTACTTCATTCAAGTCTTCAAGCTCGATCTCGATGGCCTTAGTTGAGCGATTTGCTACATCTTGCTGAAATCGATAAATTGAGAATAAAATAATTCCAAAACCCTAGCACAAAAAAATGCAAGGAAAAGGAGTTCAACAAAAATAGCGCAAACTCACAAGAATCTTCATATATTTAGCTTCCCCTTCCGGATCTGCAAAGTTCAAAAGAAAATCCCTTGCAATATCTGCAACTCAAAGAACAAACAACCGGTAAATAAAATGTTATTCCGTGCGTATTGTATACACTTAGGATGCGTATAGGGACTTGCCTTTGTCTCGTTTAAAGTCAAGGTCGTCCATGGCGCCGCTACAGTCCGGAGAGAGAGAGAGAGAGAGAGAGAGAGAGAGAGAGCTGAATGGCGGCAAAACGAAGAGGACGAGGGATAAAAAGGACGGAATTGGCGGGAAAGGGAGAAAGGGAATTTCAATTCAGCCCTTGAGGTTTCAACTTTGGGCACATTGCAGCCAGGTCCTCGAGGATATTAAATGTTTTACTTTTACCTCTAAACATTGCGCATGTAATGATAATCATCCTCGTTCTTTTCTATCTACTCGTTAAGATATTAAAGATGTTTGGATTTTCGATGAAAGAAGTGCAATTGAACTGAATTCCTTCAAAAACATCAGTATATTAATTTAGGAGCATATCCGATCCTAAGCTTAATAATCTTGTACTTGGGCCGAAACATCTTAAGACTCAATTTCATGAATTTTTTCTCCTGTATTATGATATTGAAATGAGTTTATAACATGTAAGCTACAAAACATTCTACCTATCTTTTGGCATCATAAACCCCTTTTAGATGGAAATCGTCCAATTTGATTGCTATCTCTTAAATTTAGTTATCAAACTTGTTAAAAATCATTTGATTTTTTTAGTTCAGTGAAAAGGAGAAAAAAAGAAAAAACCAAAAAAAATAAAGTGTCATCATTTTACAGACCAATTTTTTAGACTCTGCTTGGGCCCTATTGACAACATTCCCAATCTGAAAGTGATTTAGTTAACTATATAAATAATGAGGGATTCAATTTACACCGTTATGCATGGTAAATACAATAATCTATATGACACAAAAATGCAACAGTCACGTTGTTGTTAGTGGGGCCTTTCTAATTTTTAACATGCCTGAGTTCATTGTGATTTGGAAAAAGTTATTAGTAGGTGTTGGGTTCCAAAGTCAGCTACAACATAATATGTGGAAATGTTGCTCTTAATAGGTGGAATTGAAACTTAAAATTTCAGATAACCCACCCACTCCCCTTCAGGCAGAACGCCCCCTCCAAAGAAACCTTCTCTCGATCTGCCTCTCACATATTACCCATCGGACCGGCGACGGAGATATGCACCCCCACTCAGTGTCGGAACCAACTCCATTTCGGAGAATGAAGAGTTGTCATCATCGTCATCATATATACAAACAATAACAGGGAAAAACTGATGAGAACAAGTACAAATCTTGGGACAGAAGCCAAATCCCAGTTGAAGAAATAGAATCCCAATTCAAAAATCACAAAATCAACAACCAAAAAAGTTCAAGAAACAACTCGATAAGAAATCCAAGAAAACACGTAAAACCCATAAACAGCAGCCCAGTTGGATTGATGAAGATATTTTGGTTGACGGGTTCAGATACTTACCCACAAAGTTTCAAGAAACCATTGTGCCAGATTTTCACAGAATTACCAAAAGCTCAAATGATTACCTCCAAAAGTACAGGAAGAAATTCGCCAAAGGATTCAAGCCTTATGTAGGCAACCAATATGCACCCATGACTACTTCCATTTTATGTTTTGGCTTAATTTTGATCCCACTTATTCTTGATTCACTTCTTTTCAACCGCATCAAGGCCTACTATCCACTCCAAAAACTTCTAATATTCACCCAAGTTTAGAAGGCCAAAGAATCGAGCACTATGACATTAATGATTCCCAAATCCTTAAAATCACAGCCACTAAAAGAAGAATTAGATATTTAGGTATTTATTTACTATAGCAAATGTCAAAAGAATACAATGAAAGAGCAATAGCAGCATCCTTAAATCACACAACACTTCATAGAACAGATAATTGATGGATAGTTATAGACTCATAGCCTAATTAAAGACGAGGTTGAATGTGGCCTCAGCTCCGGCAACGGCTAAGGGGGAAGGGGGTTCTGCTGGGCGGCGCTGAGGGGGGAGGCCAAGTCCCTACCGTCACTGCTGCAATTCATCGCCGGTCAGTGAACAGAGGGCGAGGGAGAGGAGTTCTAGGGGCGAAGCCGCGTTGTTTCTGAACCGGGTTGGGGGGTTGGTTCCGTCGTTGCGTGGGGAGTGTATGTCGCCGACGGTGAGTTGCCGGTCGAGAGAGACATATCGAGAGAAGGTTTCTGAGGGGTGCCGTTCTGCATGAAAGAAGGGGTAGGGTGGGTTATCTAATCTGAAATTTTCAATTCCACTTATTATGGGCAAATGGGTCATTTCAACGTATTACGTAACTGATTTTGTACCCCATCAGCTACTAATAGCCGAACTCTTGTGATTTTGCGCTGGACTCTTGTGATTTTGCTCACCCACCCGTACCCCGGGTGCCTGCCCTGGGCACGGGTTGGGGAGCAAAACTAGAATTCGCTGTACTGGAAATTATTTTGTGTCGTATAATTAATAATATTAAATCGTTCATTCTAATAAAAGACTTATGGGCTAAAACACAGGCATTTTAATCATTAGAGCACATTTCGAACCACCGGTCCCAGTAGTTTTGTATAAGTTTTTAATTATACAAGAAAATTTTATATTAGAGAGAAATACAAAAAGACGAAATGAATTCAAACTCTAGAGACAGTCTAGAACACTTCTTCCAAAGTGAAAAACAAGAGTCAAATTAGAAAACCAAATGCCTTGTCACCGTTGAAATTTGAAACTCAGAAATACAAGTTAGTTAAAAGCTGTGCATTTGCATTCACTGCAACTCCCGATTAAAACAAATTTCAAATACTGCTTTGATTTGTATTCGCAAATTGCTACCATAACATACATACATTTCAAGAAACGCTAAAGAATGATTGTGACAAGTGTAATTGCCACATTAATACATGTCTCTTAGAAGACAATCAATTTCGACACGAGAATTGCTGAAATATTCAAGCAATACCTTTCTTCATTGAAATAAACCAGTAGTTCTCCATGGTGCAGCCTGAAGAGAAATGTCCTACTTCAGTGCTTGAAAAGGCAGCAATGGGATTCATTTGAGTTCTTAAGAGAGTTCCTTTGATTTCTGCACATGCTTTTGAAGACAGTTGAAATCGATGAACCACACTGCAAGTTTGATCAAGAAGCATAACTAGTCTTCATGAATCCTGCCATTCGTTCTTATGCCTTCCTCATGATGTATGATGAATCATGTTGCAGTAATAGGAATCCTTGGGCAATGTATTACCATCACATCCTCTGCTACATGAAGACTCCCGGAAGGGCTTTTCAATAATTTCTTGAGCAAATCTTGACAGGTAATTCAAGCCCATCAGAAGTTCAACTATTGCTGCTTCAGTCTCTTCTTGGTTTGCAAAGTAAAGGGTTTGAACAAGAAGCACATTCGTCCTAGAAACCATCTGTTGCTTCTCAAAGTTCCGCTCAGAATGCCATCTTATCATGTTGTGAGCAAGTGGAGATAACCATTCGAGTATTCTAGAAACTGCCAAGCTCCAGTTTGCTGCAAAGGCAGCATCATAAACACAAGATGCCAAACTTTTGGAAAATACCTTCAGTTTTGCCCTAAGACAGCTTCGAATACTTGCAGGTAACATATTGTACAGGTCGTCTCTGGCATCAAGGCTGATCAAGTGAGGAGATGAAGCAAGCTTCTCAATTAATATGACAATATTCG
>CAVNYN010247864.1:0-16063 GCA_963692815.1 Nyctanthes arbor-tristis
CAATAACAATTAGAGTCATGAATGGGATTAACACAATCAAAACATGTCTATTACTTCATCGATTGTCTCAACAAGGAAAATTAGTTACGCATAATAAATGAATTCATAACATAAGCATTCATAGGGTTTGAATACATGACCAGATTCTAGCAAAGAAAAGACGAAGAATAACGAAGAAAACGTTTGCACCAAACGAAGAACTACGTTCTTCAATCTTCACGCAAACCCCGACTTCAATCTCCAAGCCCTTGCTCCAATCTCCTAGCCCTCAAGAATTATTTCCTATGATGAATCCCCCTTTTTACCGAAGGGTTTTCGTTCTTTTATAGTTGGGGAGGCCTTAGAACTCTAGAATGTGTCAAAAAGGGCCCGAAAAAGCGTAAACGGCGTGTTCCGATACGGGCCACGGGTGGCCGCGGGTATGCATGCCGCGACTAGATTCTTGAGCCAATCCCGCGGGTGGTCGCGGGTATGCTTGCCGCGGCCTGCCCGCGGCCTACTTCCGTGGCGTGCGGAGATCGGTCCCTGTTTTGGCTTTTTCTTGCGGCAATGGTCCTTTTCAGCTTTTTCTTCATTTAAGCACGTCCCCAAAATTTTTGATCAATTCATCAGGGTCCCCGCTCTCTTTAAACATGACACAAATGACCTCTTTCAAGTTCCTCAACGGTGGCATTCAGCATTTACACCTGTTGACATTGATCTTTTCTCTTCCCACTCCCGAGCCTTCACATCTTGATGCATGTAAAGCTTAATTTGGTTTAAAAATAGTTCTTTTAACTTGTATCACTCCAATTTGAGCTTTTCACCTATATAAACCATATTTACACAAATTAGGTAGAAATCTGTTCGGTTTCATGTAAAATTGCATAAGTTAAGAGAAGTATTTTTGTATATAAAATACACTTATCAAACTCCCCAAACTTAACCCTTGATCGTCTCGAGCAAGAAGTTTACCCAATTACGTTAAACATACAAAATAAAATTAAACACATAACATAAAATAAAAACTTGCCAACATCCGACCCTATGTCATTCATGACTGTCACAGAACATTGCCACCAAAAGTGAACTCATCTGATGCTTGACTAGAGAATGTGCATAATCACACCCACTATCATACACTTTGGTCGGGCTTTCCCAAACCGCAGTAGTCAAATATATTTTCACCCTCTCGTGAAAGGCACACATCCCCCAAACTTATTATTTTTTTCTTTCTCACTACCTCTTTTTTCCATAGGGATATATGCTTAAAGGTTTAAATCTTTCATCTCTCAAGGAAGTATCAAGTTGGTTTAGATCTTACCACAAAAATACTAGCTTAGTCAATGTGGATTCTCCTAATTTTTGAGGGCCCCGACTTTCCCACTATCCACCAGGCAGTCAAACTTACTAGCAATCTACATCCCCAAGAATTGAAGCGTAGCCTTGCATTTATTCTTCTACCATTCAAACTCTTTTTTTCACAAGCCAGAATCTTTCTCTAGTGCTTTTTTTTTCTTTTTTGTTTATTGAGATTTGCTCTCTTCTTTTTTTTTCATAGCCTCATATGTCTTATGTGCAATCTACCTCTTAACTGGGCTTTCTATATGACCCTTTAGCGAGCTTTGGGCCGATGACTCCCGGTTCAGGTGACCTAGGGCACCAGGTTTGAATGACCCCTAAGGACTTAATTGCTCAAGTCATACAGGCTTCGAAGAGCGGTAAAGACACATCGAAGGCATTAGTTTTTTTTTTGACCTAATCTGTGCAAGGCTTAAAAGTAAAGATGAGATCACCAGCATCTAGTCATTGCCTAGTTTCAATTGGTCAGCCGAAGTGTATTATTATTATTATTTGGATTTATGTTACGTATCATTTCTTGATAATATTAACAAATATAAGACAATATGGGCATTTTATAATTTGTAATTATACATCGTCGTTTGAGTCCATAATTTTTTTTTTATCTTCTTTATTTCACATGTATCAATAATATCTCATGCAAGCTAATGAAAAACTCTCGTAATATCAATAATGTTTAAATTTTCGTACACTCAAAAAGTTAATTATATATTACCACTTGAGAGGAAGTCCAATAAGAAGGAATGACAAGTCTCGGTAGATAAATCATCCTAAGACTAAGGCATTGAAAAAATATACAATTTCTATAGAAAAAGTGATAATTCATGTGAAAAAAAGATAATGACTATTAAATAATTGTTCAAAAGGAAAATAGCAAAATTTGGGGAAAAAAGATTGTTTTCATGGAAAATAATAGCAATCAAACATCAAAATATGGAAAATAAATATTATTTCTTGGTGGAAATTTACTTATAGAGAATTCAACTGCGTATAATTTATTTTCTTTCTATGCATTTTCCATGCTTGCAATCAAACAGTACCTAAGTAAATTATTACCTACAAATAGAGTTATTTAGGTTTAAAATAGTTGTGGCCCGCAATAGAGCCGAGCAACTCTCTGCTTATCCAACGTTTCGATTAATTAATTAATTCTTTAATATAAAAAATAAAAAGATCCATTTGAGTGCTAACCATTACTTGAGAGAAATGATTTCAATTTCATGATGTGATTTTAAATGATACGATTCCAACTTGATCTGATTTATGATCAACTAATTATAATTCCTTGAAAATTTATGCATTATAGGTAATGTCCTAAGACTCCTAACATAATAACGGGTACCCTGAAATATAAAGCAAAATTCTAGAATAGAGAGAATAGGGAAAAGAGGAAAGGAGTATAAATGCAAATTAACAAACCAACTGAATTTCATTTCATAATTGGAAATACTACAATAGTTGCTGCAGAGAGTGTTCAGGATTATAATAAGAAATTCATAAATGGAAGAAATTCATATGTGTGAGATGCGATTTGGTGCAACACTAGAACAAAGGTTCTCTTTATTCCAAAACTCCACCAATGCTCAACTCAAAGCCTTCATTACCCATATCTTGTTGCTCTTCACGAATTCGTAGAGCTGAATTTATGACATTTTTGCTACACTCATATACCTCAATCCTCTCCAGCGTTGGAATATTGCTAAATTCACTTGGGATCGCCTCCAACTTGATGCAAAATTCCAACACCAGCCGTTCGCTTGACGAATTCCATTTTATAAGATCATTGTAACTTATCTTAAGGAACTTGAGTTTTTGAAACTCATCATCCTTTGTATCCCAGGTTTCTCCACTAAAGGCGTGAAATTCTAATTTCAGGATCTCCAAGTTGGGCAATTTTCCAATTAATGACATCTCTTCCCAGGGCAAACCAATTATACGAATAAGAGTGAGCTTTTTCTATATTAGTTGGGAAATTGACAGTATGTGCTAAGTTTTTAGTGGGATCTTGAAATTCAAGTTTGTATCTCAATGTGAGTGATTCAAGCTGAGAAAGAAAGTTAAGGTCACGAAAGCAATTTGGTGGAGACGTACATTTAAGCCTTTGAAGCTTTGGTGAACTTTTCAAGATTTCTCCATCTTCAGAATCAAAAATAAAGATGGAAGAAAGGGTTTGCAGGCTATTTTCTCGAGGGATGTCACACTCCCGACTGAAACTTGGGTCGCCTCCTCGAAGATATAGATGTCTCATCTTAGGCATATTGAGAAAGTATGTTGGTATATCATATGCGAATCGCACAAGAAGAATTACTAGGTTTTGGAATGTGCCCACGGACAAGTTAAATGAGAAAGTTCACAAGTAGTTCAAGTTAGGCAAAATACTGCTTTCGAGATCAAATCTAATAATTGGAGATGCATAGTCCAGGATCCTAGTCTTTTCCAGATTGTAAAGAATGGACCTGGCAGCAGGAAGCCGATCATATGGGTCTACAAAAAAACGATACAGCTGCTTAGAGATACTATGAATTGACTACGTGATATCCGCATTGAGCAGCATCATTGACATGCATAATTATCAGCACATTAATATAGTTGGCAAAACTTGAAAAGGAAAGTAAAATGGCTAGAAAATACCAAAAATCAGAGTACAAGTCAGTAAAACACTTACTGTTCAAACAGAAATTTTTTTTTTAACTGCAAGTTTCCAACATATAGCAAGTATTAGGTGATGAAGAGTACATGTCTTTACTCCATTGTCCGACCTTCTTTTGGCAACATGCAACATGCACCTGTTAATCAGTTCCATCAAGTACTCATCTGCAACATCCTCTAAGCTCTTATGCTCAGGGGCGGAGGCCCAATAGGCCCAGTGTGGTCCGTGGACCGCACTGGACTGGCTAGCGACCCAGTAAAATTTGGGCTTAGACCGCACTGGTCCAAAAAAATTTAAGTCTGATCCTTCTAATTTTCTTAGGCCAAGTAAGCAAGTATTGAAAAAGATAACGGGTTTGATCCAAATTATAAAAATTTAGCCAATATATTATCCAAATCCAATCCACTATTTATTTTCTCAACATCCAAATTAAAAGCCCAATTAAATTACCCAAAAACTAAAACAAACTCTCACCATTTAGCAAGCAAAGTCTCGCTCATCTGCTGGCTGCTGCTTCCCGTTCGGCTGTTCCCGATTCCCATTCTGTTCGCCGCCGCCCGCCCGTGCTGCCGCTGCGGCCTTTTGCTACAGTAACCGCGACGCGACCGTGACCCCGCCAGGGGCGAGGGCTCGGCTTCTTTAGTTGAAAGTTCATCAGTTCAGACTTCAGTTAGAGACTTGGAGTTTGAGTGTAATTTCAACTTTTTAAGTACGTTATGTAGAAAGCTAAATCCTCCTATAGTCTTATATTATATCAAGATTTTATTGTAGTTTTTATTTTTTAAGTTTTGTCCAATTTGACTCAAGATTTGTGGGGGTTTTTAGTTTATAATTTATAAATTATATAAATTAGGGCTTATTTGTTTGGCTTATTTGTTTAGCTTATTGTTTAGTTTAGTTAGAACTTAGAAGTAAGTTAGTTATTATTGAATTGAAATTGTTGATTTGTTGTTATAAATTATATGATTTAGGTGAAATTGTTGATTTGTTGCTATAAATTATATGATTTAGGGCTTATTTGTTTGGCTTATTTGTTTAGTTTAGTTAAAACTTAGATGTAAGTTATTATTGAATCTCCAAGTGAGAGAATTAGCATGAGGGAAGTTCTGACCAAACTTCAAAAGATCAAATCTATACTTCTAGCAAAATAGAACTGTTCGTTTGTTTGGTTGAACAAATATGTATAATTCACAATAACAATGTGAATCATCACGGCTCCTTTTCCTCCATCCATACTTTTTTCTTTTTTTAATAATAAACTTGGGGGTGTAATTATATGTAAAATATGTATCTTCGTACATGTCGCTTACTAAATGAAGTAACTCTATGGTTTCATATCTGATTTGTTCCTTTATTTATAAAACCAAGACCTCCATTCAATCTTGGGAATGAAGTATAATGTTTCTATATTAAATAGGTCAATCTAAATATATCTCTGAACTATATTGCAACAACATTCAGAATATTCTTTTCACTCTGCTATTCAACTAAACTATGTATTAGAACGAGCTAGTTGTTATGCAATCAAAAAGTAAAAAAACTAACACATAACAGGACAAGCAAGATCAGAAACATAATATAGACATTAATCCAGTATTAGAGATGCACTACCAAGAAAATGTTTATGCTCTCTGTTTCCTGGTGAAGCAAGAAATATTCTGCTTTCATTACTTCGCCACATAAAGTGATAAAGGAAAGAAAAAAAAATTAGGAAGCCAAAAGAGAGAGAGAAAAAAAATGGGATGAAGTCAAAATTTTGGACTGCACTGACTTCAAATCCTGGCTCCGCCCCTGTTTGAATGAGAGAGCAAAATGGCCATACAAAATACTCTATAATTACAACTTGCACACTAGATAATCCACTCGCTATCTCATCTACTTGCACTTGTATTTTTGCGACCACTTGCACTTGTATTTGATAAACCATTTGAAAAATCCAACCATTTATATCTTTGGACCACTTGTGTATTATAATTCATTTGTATTTTGAATATGACATCCATTGTGTACAGATAGTCATCCATGGACCATAAGCATTCAACTTGCTAGAACAAGTTGGTGAGTTCATACAAAAGAGTAAGGTTTTTAATGTAATTATAATCAAAGACATTTAAGTGTTTAATTTTAATTTTATTTTTAATTTGTGGGTAAGGAATAAATTTTGGGTAATTGGCGCAAAAGGTCCCTACCTTTCAGTTTTTTTGCGCAAATCGTTCATACCTTTCATTTCTTGGCAGTTTCATCCTTACCTTTGCATTTTTTGGCATAATTCGTCCCTGGCGTCAATTTCTGTTAATATTTCCGTTTGTTAATCTTTTTTTGTATTATTATATATATTTATATTTTATAAAACCTAAATTAATACATTAATTATTATTTTTTATATTTTCAAAAAATTAATGCATTCAGATTTAAATACGCTAATAAAATATAAGATAAGATTAAAGAAGAAAAGCGGGTTTTATTTTATTATGTTGTTTTGTAGGGTTCAGAACTGATTACTAAATAGATGTATAGTTAAAAAAAGTATAATAAGTAAAATAATTAACAACGTCGTCATCTAATAAAACAAAATATAATTTGATTCTCTGATAATTTTCTTGAATATCATACACACACATATATACTCTTTAACAGTCAGAACTATTTGAAGAAGTGACGAGAATATATATATATATATCTGTGTGTATGATATTCAAGAAAATTATTTGAAAATCAAATTATATTTTGTTTTATTTAGGCGGCAATGTCGTTAATTACTTTGCTTATTATACTTTTTTTAACTATACGTCTATTTAGTAATCAGTTCTGAACCCTACAAAATAATATAATAAAATAAAACTCGTTTCTCTTCTTTAATCTTGTCTAATATTTTATTAACGTATTTAAATCTGAATGCATTAATTTTTTGAAAATACAAAAAATAATAATTAATGTATTAATTTAGGTTTTATAAAATATAAATATATATAATATTACAAAAAAAAGTTGACTAATGGAAATATTAACAGCAATTGATGCAAGGGATGAATTCTACCAAAAAATACAAAGGTAAAGATGAAATTGCCAAGAAATAAAAGATATGGATGATTTGCGCAAAAGAACTGAAAGGTTGGAACCTTTTGCGCTAATTACCCAATAAATTTTGTAGTCGCAATAATAAAAGCGCCCTTCTATTTATTAACTACTCTGTCATTTAAGGTACGCAACATTTATACTTTTCGAGCATTAGTTAATGGAACTATAATTTCCCAAAACAAGTACAAATGAATTGCCCATTGTCTTGACCTAAAATCTGGTGTGTTTGATTTTAAAAAATAAAAATTACTTAAAAAAAGAAAACTTAAAATCTCATAAGAAAAAATTTTCTTTATTTTTAGAAAAATATGTCACATCAACCAAAAACAGAAAATGATTTTTAGGAAAAAAATTGTCAATTAGGCACTATAAAAGTTGAGATTTAGATGAAAACCACCATTTTCTATAGAAAATTTTTGACTATCAAAAAGAGTCTTTCACATTAATTTTATTTTACTTACATGCATGAGTATATATGTGTCAAACATTTAAGCTATAAGCATCCCACACATGTAGCATATATATGTGCCACGTATTGTATACATACATAATAATATGTATGCGTGGGTAAAATAAAATTTTTCGAATCTTTCATAAAAAGTATAAAAATAGAAAACAAGTGAAACCAATGCTCTGATTTTGATTTTTGAAAAATTGATTTCGAGGAAAAGTGATTTTTGTAAGATAACGAGTCTGTTAAAAATAAGAAAAAGTAATAAATTTATTATGCGCAATTTTGTTTTTTTTTTTGTTTTTTTTGAATGAATAAATGTAGGGTTGAAACCTAATCAAAAATCAAAATCAAACCCCGTTATGCCAATCGAAGCTAACAAACTCACAACGATCCCCCTGAGCGACAGACAACAAACTAAGCAGACAACATCGGTTGCCCAAGAGGAAGAAGAAACAGACAACAGGGTTTCTCTTCTATCTCTCACAATCGATCTCTCTTCTGCGTTTCTCTATCTCAAGAACACCAAACCCTTCGTCTCGGTAGCCTCTAACGCTTGGAAGCTCTATCACGCGGTTCCCCTCTTCCTTTTGCCCTTACCCGCACTGGAAAACAGGTGAAATTCGCCACCCTTGCTGACTGGAACTTGTACACAAACATAAATGCATATTACCACTTTAATTGATGTGTTTTATGGGGTATTGTTGATGCTCATTCTTAGGTTTAGTTCTAACAAGTGATTAATTGAAGTATTTTGGATTTATTTTTTGGGGTTTTGCAAAAGATTTGAGTTTAATCTGTGCCTTTTGTTTTATTTCAATCAATTCATATTGTTATAATGAACTAGAGGATGAAGATGAGAGGTACCATTGATATGCAATGAATGTGTTTGATTAAATGTCTATGTGATCAAATTAGTTTGTTTTCTGGTGTGCTCTTCCGATCTCTTGTTCTCTAGGTTTAATTCCAACAATTAACTATTCTGAAATTTAAACACCTTGGATCTATTTTAAATTTTTAAGTATTCAAAGACTTAAAAATTGTGTCTTGTGCTTTATTTCTTATACTATTAGTACAGGCATAGTTGTTGTATGTTGAAGGTGATGATAGTAAATTACATCTCAAACCCATTCAAGTGTTTGATAAAATGCTTGTGTGGAGGTAAGAAATGGTTTTGTAAGCTATGATGAAAGCTAAAATTTTGGAATCAGTTTAGTAATACTAGGTAACATTACCTTCGTGATGTCCTCCGCAAGACCCGAATCACCTCCTTCCTTACTTGGTGTCTCTGCAAGACCTAAACTTCGCCAACTTTTTGCCACTGCAAACGGAGGTTGTGAGATGTATAGCTCCTAAGGTGCCTAGTTACGCTACTGCATCTTTGCCACCTTTGTCGATTACCAGGACCTTGGTTATCGTCTTCAGCAATAACTTGTTGGCAATTGGTTGAAATATTTGGCTAGGCCTCCCTTGGAGGATTTGCTTGTCCTTCACTTCTTCTTCCTTCTTTTTTTTTTTTTTTTTTGGATGTTTGACGGTGTTCTTGTGATGCCAAAGGGTGGTGGGTGGAGGTGGTGGGTGGAGGGGTTGATGGCGATGACAATTTTTTATCGCTTGACGGGAAACAAGTAGAAACTAGGATGGCTGGTTTTGAGTCAGTGTTGCCGGTTACACGGTGTTGTGACCTCAGTTGTGACGATGTGGTGTGACGGCCGGTTGTAACTATGTGCCTGTGGTGGTGCAACAACCGATTGTTACATGGTGTTGCGACCTCCATTTGTGACGATGTGTTACGATGTGCAATTGTGACTATGTGGTGGTGTGACCACTGGTTGAGATGGGGTGCCATAGTGGGCGGTTGACATGGTGCAACGGCGGTTGAGACGTGGAGTTTGCAATGGTCGGTTTGTGACTATGTGGTGGTGTGTTGACGGGTATTACTATGTATTGCTGCCATTAAATTGTTAATAATAATAGGAAAAATATTTTGGAAATTTTCAACTTTTTATATTTGATTTTCATTTAATTAATTGGATAAAATTATAAGGAAAATACTTATTATTGAATTTTGTTCTAAATGGGAGTATAAAATTGCAAATTGTTTGAGATTTTTACCCATGTGCGTAAAGAACCTTCGCAAATAATTCAATCTTAATTTTCGCAAATCGTGTTGTTTATACCACAGCTTCTGTGCTAACGTTGCCTATCGTGTTTATTTTGAAACAACGGATCGCCAAGTAACCCTAGTTTTGTGGAGGAAAACTAAATTTTCAAATGGATGCAAAAGATATTCTGGGATTACCCAAAAATGCATTGCCTGTCCAAGAAAAGAAGTCCAAACCTCCCAAAGAAACTCAAAGAAAGCCTGATGGCATTTCTCGTGAGGTATTTGTAACATCCTTTTGGATATCGTCATGCCGGCATGTATAGAACTTGTGGGATGTGATTTTAATTGTGGGAAATGTGGTAGGTTTACGCACTTACTGGTGGACTAGCTCCTCTTATGCCATCTATTGATGTGAATCAATTGAAACGAAAAGCGCAGTCTGAGAATGAGAAGGTTATTGTGTTGGGTACATATTTATTTAACGGACAGTCCTTAAAATGTTACTGCTAAGTATATTAATGTGTATTTCTGCAGATTACATGGCGGTGGCTTCCCTTTACTAATTCTGCTAGGAAAGACAACTTGCAGCTTTACCACTGGGTATGATATGTGCATTGTAAGATCATTTCTTGAATTATTAGGTGTCCAACCTTAACACAATTATGAGCTAATACTAAAACCTTTTTAGGTTAGAGTTGTAAATGGTGTTCCACCAACAGGTGATTATTCATTTGCAAAGTATAACAAGGTAAGCCAACAAGAATTATCAGTCTCCAGAAGGATCATTTTTATATTTGTTATTGTTTTGCATCATTTCTAGTGTTACTGGGTTTTGTTGTTTTTCCTTCTACGAATGCAGTCTGTTGATGTGATTAAATACACTGACGAGGAATACGAGAAGTACCTGGTTGATCCTGTATGTATTCCAAATCGAACTCTACTAGTATGGTGGTTTTAGGGTTTTTGTCATTACACATTAGAGTGTAGTTGAGGAGAGATTATAGATGCTTGTGGGCTTATAATTGCAACTTGAGAAATACTTTCTGCATGACAACACTGCAAGGAAATAGTTTATTCCAAGCGGTCATTGAAACATGTTACTAGATTTGCTTCTAGTTCACAAAGTGTTTTTGTTTAAAAGTAGAAATAGATTTAATGAGAATGAGTGGTTGAGATTTGTGTAGTACGAATTGGTCATGTCAAATATGTGGATGTGATTGCGTTGACTATATTCTATTTTTAAATAAAAACAATTTGTGAACATGGACAATAAAATGCATGCTGCAGCAGTATTTCTGCCAAATTTTCCAGAGATACTTTCAGTTTGATACTCCCACTATGAAGATAAATTCATTATCAGCATAAACTTGAACTTGTCGCTTGATTGAGCATAGCATCTGCCAACGTAATATTCCATATAGTCACTTACTCAGCATCAGTGTAGTAAATAAATGTTACAGCTTTCTCAGTTTTTATTTTATGCCGGCCCCTATCACACATCATCACATATCTCAGAGATCGGACTGCTTTGTTTTTTCTCAATAGGCATGGACCAAGGAAGAAACGGATCAGTTATTTGACATGTGTGAACGGTTTGATCTCCGCTTTATTGTGATTGCAGATAGATTTCCATCATCAAAATCTGTGGAAGAACTGAAGAATCGTTATTACAGTGGTATTACCATCTTGTACTCTCTGAAACTCATAGATGCTGCACATCTTTACAAAGGCACACCCGCACATGAGAGGACTGAATATTTTTTCTTTTTGTGATTTCATCATGTGATAGTTAAGTAGTTCTGGTGTTTTATTTTGTTTCCAATTGTCCAGTATCGCGAGCTATCTTGAATGCCCGGGCTCCATCTCCTGGTGAGGTTGCTGGGCACCCACTTGTTAAGGTGTGGGCATTATCCCCTCTTACCACTGTTTTTTTTGTATCTACATTATCCAGCCTCTTTTGTGAATATAAGTTCAGCTTTTTAGGCAGGCATATGCCTTCCAGAAATCTCTTCAAGATTATATATCTCTTAAATGGTTCAGGAACCATATAATGTTTCTCAAGAAATTGAGCGTAAGCGAGCATTGTCGATGGTGCTCTCCCACACAAAGCAGCAGGAGCACAGAGATATTGAGGTTTGGATTCAGTTTCTGTATTTTCCTCGGATCTAAACATGTGATTAGGGAGGAAAATATTTGCTTTCTGTTACATGTAAACCTGAGTCCCAACCCTTTTGGTTTGTAGGTTCTCGCTGAAGCGAAGAGAATATTTGAGGCACGGAAAGCTGCAAAGGTTCGCTTTCTGCTCTCTTCAACACCCGCCCTTCCATCAAAACAAAATTAAAGAAACAAAACGAACACTGACTTCTCCATCTGTCTGTCAAGCATGTTTATAAATTGCCTTTTTTTTTTTTTTTTTTAAACGAAAGATAGGCTTGTTATGATGATACATTGGCTTATAATGACTATCTGTATCACTGTAAAAGATAGTGTTTTGAACTCCTTACTCTGGAATGGAAGTCACCACATTTATCCAGAAGGACATAATTCTATTACATCTGCATTCCCCCATCCTTTCTTTTCTATACGTACATAAACTTATATTTACATTCTTTTTCTTGTTCATCAGGCTGCAGAAGAGGCGGAGCTTCCAATCAATACAGATGCTGACGCGGATGCCACTGATAGGGCTGCTGTAGCTGTTGATTCTGTGTCTCCTTCTCCAAGCACTCAGTTTCCTTCTGCTGCTATAACGAATCCAGTCTCAGAAACTGCTTCAGTTGTGGCTTCTCTTCGCATGGTATGCCTGGAATATCATATACTGTGTTATAACTCAACTTCCTGTCTCTATTCTCTTTCTTGTTCATTTTGATTTTTCCCTGCTTAGCAAATTTGTGAACAAGATTTATGCTTCTTTCTCTTCATTTCTCTGCTTTTTGTGGTTTAGTATTCCATTTTTCCAACTGCTTGTGCTTGGATGCATGTTTATATGTACCTTCAGTTTTTATTTTTATTGCTTATACTCATTTTGATCATTAAAGCCATTCCTGGTCAACAATTTTGGCTACTAATGTTACTTACTGACAAATTATGCAGCTGCAAGTGTACTTGAGATCTTATGCACTTGAGCAAATGGTGCAAGCTGCAAGTTCATCAGCCGGACTTCGGACTATTAAACGGGTTGAGCAAACGTTACAAGAACTCGGAGTATGTATCTGTTCTTATTCACCTTTGTCCTGATAATTGATGTTATGTAGGTCAGAGTGAACAAATTCTATTTTCACAGTCTAGAAAAATTGTTCCTTAAATTCGTTTCGATATGCTTATAACTGAACTTTCTAAAGAGAGAAGTATCAGAGAGAAATGTAATGGAATTCCTGTACGTAATGAACGCCTCTTGAAGAAGTTATTGTCACCGGTGGAAGACTTCAGGTGGTGTTTGATTCTCATTTCTTCTTTCCCTATTCCTACCAATTGATCGGACACCTAATCATCAATTACGAACACACATTTTAAACACTCATCAGACCTCCGCCGCTCATTTTACGTTATTGCAAGTTCCCCATTATAACTAGGAAATGAGAAACTAACACTCTTTTTGTCAGGTTTCTCGGGCATCTATTTTCATTTTAAACTTTGTCTACTTTATTGGAGCAGTACCTATACATTTTGAATTTTCTTCCTTTTTTTTTTTTTGGTTTTTTGGTTGGGGGGGGGGGGGGTCTTGGCTGTGGGGGCTGTACGAGTTGAGGGCATTGTTTGAACTTGGGAAAGTACATGATACATAGGGAATTTTCTTTCAAAAATTATTTGGGAGGAAGTAAGCCTGCTTAATGATTTTTATATACTGCTTAAATGTGCTTTCTCTGGATGGATGAAGAACCTGAGCACTTGTTTCACAGGTGAATTTGAAGCCAAAGGTTCCCACGAGCGTCGTGTGTGCAGAGCATCTTGAACTAAGAAAAGAAATATTGACTCTTTTGAGTCTTCAGAAACAGGTAATTCTTGGTGTAATCTCAAATTTGTGTCCTTTTCCTGATGATTTACATTTAAAATTTCATGTAATTCTTTTGTTATTGATCAGGAAGTCTACCTTATTGAGTATTACGGTGTTGACCTTGTTCTTAGTTAATTTCATTCTTCTTTTTATTTTTTTTTTTAAATAACTGACTCTTTTGAGTCTTCAGAAACAGGTAATTCTTGGTGTAATCTCAAATTTGTGTCCTTTTCCTGATGATTTACATTTAAAATTTCATGTAATTCTTTTGTTATTGATCAGGAAGTCTACCTTATTGAGTATTACGGTGTTGACCTTGTTCTTAGTTAATTTCATTCTTCTTTTTATTTTTTTTTTTAAATAACTGACTCTTTTGAGTCTTCAGAAACAGGTAATTCTTGGTGTAATCTCAAATTTGTGTCCTTTTCCTGATGATTTACATTTAAAATTTCATGTAATTCTTTTGTTATTGATCAGGAAGTCTACCTTATTGAGTATTACGGTGTTGACCTTGTTCTTAGTTAATTTCATTCTTCTTTTTATTTTTTTTTTTAAATAACTGACTCTTTTGAGTCTTCAGAAACAGGTAATTCTTGGTGTAATCTCAAATTTGTGTCCTTTTCCTGATGATTTACATTTAAAATTTCATGTAATTCTTTTGTTATTGATCAGGAAGTCTACCTTATTGAGTATTACGGTGTTGACCTTGTTCTTAGTTAATTTCATTCTTCTTTTTATTTTTTTTTTTAAATAACTGACTCTTTTGAGTCTTCAGAAACAGGTAATTCTTGGTGTAATCTCAAATTTGTGTCCTTTTCCTGATGATTTACATTTAAAATTTCATGTAATTCTTTTGTTATTGATCAGGAAGTCTACCTTATTGAGTATTACGGTGTTGACCTTGTTCTTAGTTAATTTCATTCTTCTTTTTATTTTTTTTTTTAAATAACTCGGGGCATCATAATTCTGTAACGCCAACCTACTTTTAGTTTTTGGCTTGAGGAATTGACCCTAGCTGATCGTAGTCATGTTAGGCAACTGAGTGAAGACCCAATAGATGCTTTAGTTGTCCAGATTCTGGCATACTCCAACTTTGCAGACTCGGTTCTGTATTTGATAGATTTTTAACCAAGTAGAACTTGTGTTTGTACAATTTTGCTGTTGGCTAGGAAACACTGTTAAAGATATCTAGGTGATTCATAATCTAAAACATAATTGTTATTTCACTAGATTTTCAATCTTACAGTTTACATTCAAATAGTTCCACTTCTGGGCTTCCAGGTGACTTTGGATTGCAAGATTTTGATTGGTCAAGATGGGATTAACTTTCACATCAGTTATTAATTTCCAATAAATATGCTGCCAAACTTATTTCCGTTAGATATATATTTGACGACCTTTATCTTTTCTGACAATCAGCTGCAATACAAGGAAGCAGAAGGTTCATCATATCGCGATGGTTCGTATGCTGAAACTCCTGGAACACCACCACCCAAGGTTGGTAACAGGCTTTTTTCTCTTAAATCATAATAGAAGGAAACTGCTTTCACAGGATTATGATTCCCTGCCTTTTCTTTAACAGCGGTTACAGAGAGCCGGTGATCCTGATCGAACATTTACTCCTGATTCGTTGAGTTTTGGAGGTAATAATAAGTGCTAGCAGCTTTTATTGGTATCCTTAAATCTGTCTCTGCTATTTTTTACTTCTCATGTTTTTGCCATTTTCTCCCTGAGTTATGGTCTTTTAGTATGGATTTGACTTGTGATCGGAAGAGCACACGGGGAAAGAGTTAGCAAAAGGGACCAAAAGCGCAAGGTATACTTGGTCAGTTCTATTTGTTATTTCTTCCGAGAGCTTTGGGCCAGTAATACTAATTTTGCATTTACTGTAAATTGGCACTGAAGGGACCTGGAAGATCAGAAGCCCCATCATCTCCAGCTCAGTCCAAAAGACCCCGAAAGTACAAGACATCAGATTAAGAATATAGAGATTTTTGCAGCTGGAATTGCACTTATTGCAGGCATGGATTCATATTTCACTTATTTGGCTTCTTGTGATGCAAAACGTGTTGTCCTGACTTACACGCATCTGCAGGGAGCTTGATGAGGGAGCTCATTTTAGCAGCCTAATCTGTCTTGCTTTCCTTGTGGAGGACTTGAATTTAAGTTGCCACAAATGTCTGGGGCATATACGAGTTTCTGCAATTGATGGTTCTACTCAGATAGCGTAAGAACTGTCAGAAGATCCAGTGGTGAAGGGATGTGAGCTTAGCTTTTAAGTGTATTGAACTTTAGCCTTGGAAGGTTTAGTTGGCATTCCTTGTGTGGGCTTGTTCCTTGTAAATAACAACAATAAAATCAAGATTAGTTTTTTTGGCTTTGTGATCTGGAACTAGAGTGATTGCCTGTTTGCCCTTATTTGAATTTTCAACACCGGGGGGG
>CAVNYN010247865.1:0-14053 GCA_963692815.1 Nyctanthes arbor-tristis
CCCTAAAGGGAGAGTATTCCCCCTACCTGGTCGTGGAGGTCAACTCGGGCACAGAAAACAAAGAGAAAAGAGGGGTAAAAGTCGGGTACCAAGTCTACATTTTGTACTATTTCAAATTTTTTATATACGAATTATCAGGTCATGGCTTATAAATTAATACGCTTATATACATCAGCCATAGTTTTGCTATCCAACAGCTAATCTGAAAAATGAATGTTTATTCTGGTGTAACATCCCCCTCTTAACGTGAAAACAAGGTGAATCCGCAACAGCTCAAGTATACAGGTTTGTGATCTAAGTTAGAACCAGCTTCTAACTAACGACCTAACACTTGACCATGACTAGAACAAGCTTTTACTCTACGCTCAAATCAAAGAATTCGTGTGCAACGACTAGAACAAGCTTTTAGTCCCCGCTCAAGTATACAGGTCTGCGATCTAAGTTAGAACCAGCTTCTAACTAGCGACTAAACAATTGACCATGACTAGAACAAGCTTTTAATCTGCACTCAAGTCGAAGAATTCACGCTCAACGACTAGAACAAGCTTTTAGTCCGAGCTCAAGTATATAGGTCTGCAATCTAAGTTAGAACCAGCTTCTAACTAACGACATAGTGCTTGACTATGACTAGAACAAGCTTTTAGTCTACTCTTAAGTTAGAGAATTTGCTCTCAATGACTAGAACAAGCTTTTAGTCCACGCTCAAGTTTACAGGTCTGTGATCTAAGTTAGAATCAGTGTCGAACTAGCAACCTAACACTTGACCATGACTAGAACAAGCTTTTATTCTGCACTCAAGTTGAAGAATTCGTGCTTAACGACTAGAACAAGCTTTTAGTCAGCGCTCAACTATACAATTCTACGATCTAAGTTAGAATCAGCTTCTAACTAGCGACCTAACATTTGACTATAACTAGAACAAGCTTTTAATCTGCACTCAAGTCGAAGAATTCACGCTTCATGACTAGAAAAAGCTTTTAGTCCGCGTTCAAGTATACAGGTCAGCGATCTAAGTTAGAACCAGCTTCTAACCAGTGACCTAATACTTGACCATGACTAGAACAAGCTTCTAGTCTACGCTCAAGTATACATATCTGGGATCTAAGTTAGAATAAGCTTCTAACTAGCGACCTAACACTTGACCTTGATTAAAGTAAGCTTTTGGTCTGTGCTGTATAAGGGGTCCCACGGCTAGAGTTCATGCCAACCACCTACACGGCGATCCAGCGTTCAAGGCATATGAGAGACCTGAAACCATCTCAAGTTTCTTGGTAAAGCATATTGACACTTGAGACGGGATATGTTTGAGTTCCAGAGCAAACAGGCCTAAGTAGAGATGAGCTCTCCACTAAATAAGAATGATATATGGTATGTTGCTTTGAAAAGTACATAAGCGAGTTAACGAGTTAACACTTGAAGAAACAATTTTTATTATATCTATCGAAGATTACATAGGAAAAGAAGTACTGGGGTACTAGAAATCCCTAAGATCGGAAGAGCTGTTGGAGGATGAGGCCATGTTCCCCCAGCTAGAACCACAGACTCAACCCCTGCGGAAAAATTAGCATCTTGGGCACGCTCCCTATCAGTGGCAGCTCCCTAACAGTGGCAGGTACTTCCATGGATTCAATGCAGGGCCTGGCAGCTCGATAGGGGCAAGAGCTTCTGATATGATTTCGACCTCCTCATCTTTGTCTTCAGAGCTGACGTAGTCACACTCCTCTTTCAGCTTGGTGACCTGCTCCTTGAGGAAGCTCAGGTCGCACTCTGGACTCTCCTTCATAACCTTACCCAAGATTTCTTTTGCCATCTCATAGTAAAGACCAATATTAGTACTCTGAACTCCTCAGAGGCTTTGCATTTAGCAACTGCATCTCGATATACAGCGAGCTCGCTAGCAGCAGCTTTTCTCTCTGCCTCTCTCAAGTCCTGCTCATAGCTTGATCTTTTTATCAGTAACTGGGTCGCGAGGTCCTCGTACTTCTTCTTCCAGGCCTCAAGTTCAGTCCGCAGATCAGACAACTCCCTCTGGCCACGTGTAGCCCCAGTTCTTTCTCTCTAAGAGCCAAATCTGCTTCCTGCTTTGCCTTATTGACCTCAGCCACTTGGCCAGAGAGTTTCCTGTTCTCCTTAAGCAAGTGCCCTACCTGGGCCATGGCCTATTCTTCCAAAATAGCTGGCCAAGCTCGCATTACAGGGCTCGCTTGCAGAAGCCCAGCCATCGTCAAGACGGCCACGAAGCCTTCCTACTTCCTGGACCAGTCCCGCGCCATGCTACACACAGCATCTGTAACAAGCCTTGGCATCCCTGGGACTCGTCCCTGTCGAAAATGGTCGTGTCCTTGTCGCTAGGACTCGTCCCTAACCTAGAACTAGCTCTCTTTCCAACTAGGTTCAGATTCGGATGCCCTTCTCACCAGGTTTCCCTAGAGGTTTAAGGCCCCAGCCTTAGACCTTGTAGCCAAGTGAAACCACCATTTCCCAGAGGGTGAAGACTACAGCACGTAGTACGAGTCAAAATCTTTAGGACTCATATACTCTCATCCTTTGTGTTGCCACAAAGCGAGGAATCCAATTATTGTCCTCCAGCTCACAGGTGTAATTTGAGAAGGGGCAACCCCCAGGAACTCAATAGCCTGGTGATAGGCCTCAGAAGCGGAGCACGGAAGCCGGCCTCAAACATCCTAATGCTCATTGCTACGCACCTCTTGGAGGGCGATGAGACCACTCTCCCTTATAAGGGACCCAAAGTGTGACGCAATCAGGAACACGGTAATCCGACCTTACCACATGTAAGTCAATTTCCCTTATTTTGGAGGAAATATGTTTGCACACCCACAGTCTGTCTTTATCTTGAACCACCACTACCGGAGGCCTTTTACTGGAACTCACCTCCTTATCACCCTTGTTCTCATCATCTATCCAATCAAATTGGGCTCCCGACACCAAATCCAGCGCTGCCTCCAACATCTCCTCATCCCTAGACCATTCCACATCTACTACCACACCTTTACCTACATTACTCACTAGAAGAGACCCCTCTCTACCCTCCACTTAGCTAAATCCTCTTAGACACTAGAATGTTACTCGGGTTTTCTGACAGGCTAGCAGGGAAATCCCCTATAAATCAGGAAAGAGTATTTTTTTTAGTTTGGCATTGAGATTATCTCAAAATCTTGGAGGAGCATCGGGGAAGGATCAATGAATTACAAAGAAGCCTAAAGAGATTGATGACAGAAAACACTTAGGAACTGATTACAAAAGAAGACAATGCGAAGGGGGAAAAGGAATGAACAGAAGGGTATAAATAGAGTCTTGTGGGAAGATGGAAGGGTAATGGCCGCGTGGGATATTGGGAGATTAAAAGGCAACATTTAAGAATAATGATTATTATTGCCTTCAAGACCTCTGAACACTCCATTTTGTTAAACGACAGACACGTGGCAAAGAACGCCGCATCAACCCCTTTTTGAAATTCAAGGAGTCATATTTTGGGCAGTAAAAAGTTCCAAGAAAGTAGCCCGTAAACCTTCAAGGTAGCTAAACCTTGGGCTCAAGTAACAGTGGCCTTGAGGGGGTATTTTGTAGCCACCAGGTCGCAAAAATCAGCGATGGTCGAAGGTCAATAGAGGTCAATAGGTATGGGGTCTTGGAAACAGGCCTCACGCACCTCACCTAACCCAATGACCTGGTGACCTCACAACCAGAGAACCTCGAGACCTGATTCAGCTACCAGGAGGCGGACATATTCTCTTGCACTACCATGGTCCAGGGTGTCTAGGAGCCAAGGCGACAACCCTATGTAGCTCCGAGACCTAGCAGGATAGCAGACTGCGTAGCAGTATGGGAACCCACATGGGAAATCTTGTCACTTACGGCTGATGGGACGCCAGTATTAAATACGAAACGATGGTCATTTGCTCGATATATAGCTTAAGAAATCATTAGTAAAAAATTAAAGGATTAACCCCAGTCGATTTGCACTTATGGAATCCTTGTAGGTCTAACATTAAGTACATGTAATCATTATCCACATACGAACAAGTAAATGTACACTATAAATAAGAAGCATGCAGAAGTGAGAGGGGACACCCAAACCTTAATATTTTTGTCTTCACACATTTATAGTCTTCCACTTATTACAAAGATTACAAACATTCCATTGCCTTAATTTGCATTTATTGCATATACCGATTCGAATACAAATCTCCCGTGAGTACAAATCTTATTTGTTGAAACTGAAAGCTAAATTTGGCATCAACCGGGGAGCCAAAATTATGGACTCAGTTATGCAACTAAATTTATGCTCAATACTCAAACATTTTACTATAAATATCCATGGGTGATTTGTGATTCACATATCAATTCGTCATTCTAGAAAATGTAATTGGTATATTGTACTTTATTTATGACATGCTACTTAAAAAACAAACTTACACGCTAATTTTGATACAAATGTACACTATAACTCTAACGATTGTCATTATAAAATCATGTTACTTTTTTAAGGATCATATTTGTTATTTGCTAGACTAAAATAACAATGTGATATTATGGGTACTTGCGCAAAATAAAATGAAGCATCACCAAGTTAAAAAGGTATGTGAGGAAATGAGGCATTATCCAGTTAAAAAGGATATGTCGAATATAATTTTTTATATGGGTATGAAAATCTTTATTTGAACGGGTATCTAGCGAATACAGGGATGTATATTACATGTTCGATACATATGATCAGGCTATTAACTAATAATATTAAATAAGTTAAATGATTTAAAAATAAAATATAGTAAAGCATTAATGAGTACATAAAAAAATAACTATTAATATGTTATTAATAAAAAATTAATTTAATGTGTCAAGTACTAAATCAAAATTGTATATTTATTGATTTTGTTATGCAAATCCAATGACATGTATCTGTGCAACGCATAGGTAAGATTTCTTTCGATTCCACCATTAGCAATGACATTGGTGTTGTATGGTATTTTTAAGTATCTTAATATCCCGTCTTTTAAAAGATTTCGTTTGTTGTATGTAGTGATAGTTATACTTTATTTTCATTTTCAACTTTTCATCTAAAGTAGGCACGGGTACAATATAAAATATGATAGTATTTACTTTTACAATACTACAATGCAATCATGCATAAATATATATATATATATATATATATATGAATAAAATGGATTGTGGCATGTGATTTTTTTTGGGGTTTTCTGTATGAGCTCAATCCAATTACCTACATTATCTTTTAATATTCTTGCTAGCTGTCTTTGCAACTTGAATTCTACTATCAAAATTTATTGTCAAGGTGAATTATATGAATCTCTTTTATTTTATCAATTATCCGAGATATTTTTTTGTTTCCGTTGTCATTAAGAAAAAAAGAAACATAAATTATGACAACAATAATTGTATCAAATGTCGCTGAACTTTTACCTCACTTGCAAGTGGATAAATGATATTTAGTTGTCAATAATTAAATCAAGAACGTTAATTTAATAGGAATTTGGTCTCTCCACTTTAATTGTCAACAATTATATCACCAAAGTTATACGTAATTACAAGAAGGTCATTTTCTTACTGCTATATTATTACCTTATCATCTCTTCCGATCTCTCAAATAATAAGAAAATGATTACATTAAATGACACATTTTATTGAAGAGGAAAAATAGAAAAATAATTTTAGAGTTCACAAAGCATTTAACGTCTATGTTGACATATAATTTTAAATAAATTTTAACTGATTGTTATGCATCGCAGAGATGGTTATGCTATCAGTTTATCATATTGTAACAACAACTTCTATTGAAAATCTTTACAAATCCGAGTGCTTGAATGCGATACGATACTCTCGAACTTTCGGCCGTAAGTCGAAGTTAAAGATCAGTACTTCTGGTATATTGTTATGGAATTTTTATCATTCGACTACATTATGTAGTGACACGAGACATATAATCTCAAGACATGGAGATCGCATCATTTTGGCAAAAAGTCTATCTGGCTCAGATGCAGGTGACAAATTTTTTTATTATAAAAAAGACTCTGATGCTATTTGATCTAAGACTTCTTTTACAATACAAATTACATTTGTAAATGTCATAGTTTTTATATTTTTTATGACATCAAGAATTTAAATTTTTATTAAACTACTTTTGATGTATGACTTTTTTACTAGATCTCTACCCGTACATCGTACGGGTGAAAAATCTAGTTATAAGAATTCAACACCATAGCGATAAAAATCTTTTGGTTGGAAGTGTTGGAAGAACATCTTTCTTTCTATAAACTTTACTTTATTCATTTATTTGGAAAAAGGAGAAAAACTGGTATACTATATAAGAAAAATATATGGATATTATTTTCGATTTACTTCAATTAAGTTTGAAAACTATAAATATGGGTGAAAATTTAAAAAAAAAAAAGAAACATAAGAGATCTTTTTATCTCTACTATTTGATGCATTTTAGTATATAATATACTCATAATTGGATGTTACAAATTAACTCATATTAGAGTTTACATAAATCATTAATTTGAGACTCATATTGAATATAGTTTGATAAAAGAGATCGGAAGAGGGACATAAAAATGGGACATTATTAGATGACATTCTCATGTGGCACACATTCATTGGGTGATGATTACATGGCTACTTTTTCATCATCCAATGCAAGTATGCCACATAAGAATGTCACTTAGGAATGTCCCCTTTTCAAGTCCCCCTAGAATTTTTCTTGATAAAAATATTGTGTCGATTTTATTAGAGTAAGAAACAAATCATGAGGGGAGAAAAGAACTTTAAAAATAAAAAACAAGGTAATGCCAATGGACGGAAGGTATATAAGCGGCGGAGCCAGCCCGAAGGTTTAGTGGGGGCATACTCCAGTGGCGGACCCAGCCCAAAGGTTTAGTGGGGACACAAGTTAAATGAGTAAAAATTTTTTTAAGACGGGCTATAATACAATAAAAATATTAAGAAATAATTATTCCCTCGAATCATATTTGGGGTACAAAATAAACGCTCTCCACATAATTTTGTCTTTCTTATTACTACTTGATTTGTTGCATACTATAACCTAACTAAAATAAATAAGATAAAATTAAATCTTCAAATCCTACTGAGGACTAAAAAACTAAAATCTATAGTTGAAAACACAAAGAGCAAAGTCAAAAAGGGCATTTTCAGTTCAAATTTCCAAACGAATGAATCGATTGCAAAGAACAACGAAGCGGTAAATTGTTAGTTTTGTGAATCTAGAACAAAAGAAAAAAAAAAGGGAAGAAAGAAATAAAAGAGCACTGATATCATCCTGACCTAGTATTGACACCTTATGAATAGTGGAGAGTGAATACTCGTTTAAACAAGGCAAATTAAGGTTGGCTCTTTTTATATTGTAGTGAAAAACTTAATTTTGCTCTAATCTTCATGAAACTTTTACCAATTAACAAAATTGAAATAATATATAATGATGCATGTCATCATCCTCCCTTGATGTCTTTACCTATCACCTCTTCTTATCTTCCTACTCAAACGAAAAAAAAAAAGATTGAAAATTCATTGGGGGCAAAGGACCCCACTTAGCCCCAAGATGGCTCCACCACCACCCCGGCCCAAAAACCCAAAACCCCCAAAAGCTTGGAGATAGCGTGCAGCCGTGTTGGAGAAAAGACAACATAAGGAAGCTAAAGAGGAAATTAGCATAAGTAAATCATAAAAAGTAGTGAAGAATTTACAAAAAGAGGTTTCTTATTTCCAAAGAAGAAACATGTTAAATCAGCCCTAGCTTCTCATGTCTTGTTACTAATTTTAGTGTTGCTTCAAATGATTCCAATGCCAGATCGGAAGAGCGTGTTGAAATAAGGAGTCTATGAAAAGTGAAAATGTATAATGTAGCTAGGAAAATAGAACGAATGTCCAAATGAGTAATTATATATGTCAATATAGAAAGAGTGAAGGTAGTTACTTGCATTTCGTAGGCAGCTTTTGGAATAATAAGGTGATTTAATAAATTAAAAGGGTGTTTGATCCTATTTATCATTTTCTCTTTATAATCCCACCTATTACTAAATTAACAACTGCTCATTCATAATCACATATTTCAAACTTTTATTAATTCAATTTTAATAAATCTACACTACTCATTTAACCTCTTTATAATTTCTTTTTATAATTCAATTTTAATAAATAGTTTCAAGCAGCCGCTAAATTAGAAAAACCATTTCACTGTATGCGTAAATATTTGAAAGGGTCAAAGTTGAAGATATGGTGGTTACTAAAACTAGTATAATCTAAAAGAGAAATCTGAGGGGGAAACAAACTAAAAAATATCTGCAACTGCTAGATATACGTGAAAAGTAAGAGGTTAAGTCGGTAGAAAAAAAGAAAAAAAGAAAAATGGAACATAATCTAGTATCTTTTTAGGTGGAAAAAAAGATACTGGCATCACGGTTGCTTTTCTTATATATAGATATAGAAAATTACCAATGACAACATGCCACATGGCAGAGAACAAAAGCACAAAAATAATAACCAAACAACATACACTCAGTAAAGAATAGGAAATTATATATTCTGCAGGGGTGAAATAAATTCACGAGAAAATGCTGTACAATACGATAATAATATCTTCTCAACGGTCAAGCATTTCAGAAGATGACTCTACAAAGAAATATTTTATCGGTTAGAGGAAAGAAGGATGTAAACGTAGGTGATCAGCAACAATGATTATGGAAGATAAGAATTAAATTAGGAAATACAGGAACTAAATTAAGGAGTTTATACATGATAGATAGTTAATTTACTTTAGAAGAAGAAATTTGAGCCAATAGATCATCACCACCACCAACACCACCATCATAGTTTAAATAATTTTTTTGTTAATGCAAATTAGTATTACATGAAGGGTGTTAATGTAAATTTAATAAAAAAATAGGGGTAAAATAGAAAATCAAACGATTCCCACTCATTCCCCATTTATATACTAGTTATTCCACCCTTGCGATGCACGGGAAGCAATGCTTCAAAGAAATAAAATAACTAGTGCAATGTAATTAACAACATTATGAAAGATAAGAACACATCATCAAATGTCAATTTTGCACGAACCCGGTTCATTTAACTGTTATCCCTCCAAAATAAGAACTATTGAACAATTGGAGGAAGTAGTTTCTGAGCCACCATCCTGACGATGACCATTTATCAAATAAGGCACTTAAATTCCAAAGAGACAACATTGGACAGAAACTACAGACATAATCTAGCATTGAAGTTTTCGAGAAACGACGACAATAAGCAATTAAAATTAACTGCCATGCTGTTGTTGCTCCAACCTTTCAGAAACCTTGCTAGAAACATCGAAGTTGAGAGGCAGTATGGTAGGATTGTCAAATTGGCAGGTCGTGTGAAAAGCAGAAGATTAGTTCAAGTTGTCTGTCGAGGATGTAATAGACAACTTTGATTCTTTGGACAAAACCAACAGTAGACACTTTCTTCTTACACGTGGAGTCTCTAACTTCTGCAAAAACATGGATCAGGTCTGTAAAGGCCAAAATCTTATAATGGGACAATTCTTGTACAGAAGAACTCAGCTTAATTACAAAAATGGAGTACCCCTACCAGTATGTTATTGTATGTGAAAATGCAATGAATAGAAATACCATTACTTAGAAAGAAACTTGCATGAAGCAAGACACTTCCAGTCACATGGTTAGAAGAATTATAACAATGCAGAAATAATATATTCAACCATCTCCTGAAATCCAATTAAACAATCTAGCTTAAACTGAGCTCAATAGAAGAATTGCAGAGCAGTGAAAGTAAACGTACTAAAGAAAATTTTAAATAAACAAAAAGGAAGAAACCCAGTAATCTTCCTTTGTTTAAATATAATTACTTCAGTTTCTTCATCCCCCCCCCCCCCCACAGAGAAGGTATGAAGGGCCATCAGAATCTTTAGGCATTATTAGTTTATTAATTAATGCAAGCAATTTAATACATCATATATATTGTCAATAGTAAAGTGACGATGTGATGTAAATTGAAAGCAAAATGTTTACTAATGAGCACCCAAAAGTATATCAGATACGTATACTAATACAGAAGTACACAACTACAAATTCCAAATAACAAAAATTACATGCCCTAGCTAGTTAATAACAATATATGCGTTTGAGCTCATTTTCTCGCAAGTCAGATTTCATGACTTAATTAAATATAACTGTGATAGTCTCAATCCCACATCGCTTGAGTAGAGAAAAGGAGAACAGTTTATAAGTTAAGAGATCCACTCCATCTGACATGAGGCTTTTTGAGTGAGAACTCAAGAACAAAACCGTGAGGGCTAGCCCAAAGCGGACAATATCATGTCAAAGTGGAGCGGATCGTTACAATAACAATAAGCAATTCCAGCAAGGGTGAATAATATTGAGAAAAAGTCAATCCCAACCTTGGACACGTTAACCATAGCTTTTCCAAAAAGTAATTAAAAAATCAAAGGGGAAATACCTAAAAAATAGAGGCACAAGAAAATTTAAGCAAAACCCAAAATAATAATTTAAAAAAAATAAATTTATAGTTCCTTGTATTATTAAGAAATAAGAGCATATCAGATTCTGCGCAAAAAATGCATATTGTCATCCTCTTCAATGTTTGACATAATGTAAAAATTAGAATTTAACAAAACATAACCAAAGAGCGGCAAACAATTTACTGCTTCCCATGTTTATAAGTGTCTGAATTCTGAACATTAAAACTGGAATTTCAAATGAAAACTTCATCTTTTCTTTTTCCTCAACAGACCTAAAGTTATGATTCCTAAACTGTGAAAATCGAATTTGCAAATCAAACATAAAATCCCCATGAAACCATAATTGATTCCACACGACATTTCCAAGAACCCAAATTAACCACGAATTTGAGCAAGATATAATAGCGATGAAGACTTGAGACTTCAACCATATTAATACTTCTAAATCCACCAAAGAGAACGGTACCTGATGATAAATATCACCTATCTTGTTCAATGCTTCCTCATGACTTCCCTTGCACTCAGTGGGCCATCTTCCAAGAACTGAAAACAGATTGCCCTTTTTACATTCTGTTAAAAGAAAATAGTGTATCCTATTTATCAGGAATGAACTGTATCGAATTGGGTAATATATATATATATAATAAAGGAAAAGAAATAAACACTATATTTCATTTATTTTTCGTCTAGGGTGCAGTAGAGTGGATGATTAGCGAGGACTGGTTCAAAGCTAGAGTCCGCTAGCATTCTTTTAATTTCACTTAGTAATAGGCACAAGCTTCCGTCTTGTTGGTTCGACCAAAGAATGGCATCGGGTAAATGGGATCCAGGTAAATGGCTTGATTTCAGCTGCAAAACAAAAATGCAAAAGGCTGATATGCCAATATGGAAAGGAACCCATTGACTCTAAAACAATCGGCTTGTAAAAGCTGATATAAGCAATATGAACCTTGATAATTTCTCACTAAGCAGAGTAATAAGCATTTCACTAACTTCAAATATTGATTTTAATCATCCATTACTAGAGCAACCCCAACCCTCATCTTCTAATTTTACTGCACTAATACTCTAAAATATAACACAGCAGCCTCTATTTTAAAAAACTTCTTCAATCCACATACTCTATATATTCTCTATAACTAATTTTTTATATTTTTCTTTTATTTCCAACCATTAATATATTATAAAAGAATAAATCATTGCACATCATATTAATAGCTGAACACAATTAGACCAACATTTTATATGACTAAAAACTTTAAAAAATGTTGAAGTAATCAAACACATGTGAAATAATTAAAAAAAAAATCAAAGCAAAAAAAAACACACGTGAAATTTTTTTAAGGAAAGTTAATAATCCAAACACATGATATGTCAAAAAAAAAAAGTGAAGAAATGAAGAAACGACGTGAAATATATTAGGGGAAAAGGATAAAGTTTTCAATGGCATTTCCATAAATAAACAGAAATGCCAATTACACAATTGGTTTGTAAGTGCTACAGTGGTGTGCTTTAGCGCCTTGAAAATACCAGACCTTTTGAGAGCACGATTGGGTGGCTTTTTCTGTTACAAAATCGAGTTTTACTCCATTTAGGAGCACTATTGGGGATGCTCTAAACACAATCATAAAATACGATAACATAAATTTTATCTCATTTTCTTTCTTATTACCATTTCACCATATTAACATTTCATCAAGCCCATACTTTATACCATTTTTCATGATCCAACTTGATGCTTGACTATGAGCTTCCTTGTGTTTGGTACTGATTTTTAATTTATCATTGTTATTTTTTACATTACTTTTCATTGAATGTTTATATAAATTTAATCACGTAGCCTTGTAGGCAACAAGGCAACAATGACAAAGGAATGCCATTCCTCGAAATATGGGATCCAAATTTCAACAATAGACCAATTCTTATGCTTCTCTAATGATCATAGACAATAAGTAAAGTGAGATCATAGCATCTAGAGCATAGTGAGATCATAGCATCTAGAGCTCTTGTGAATGTAAGAGAAACTACAAGTTTCAACACCAGAAAAATAAATGGAGATAAAGGAAAATTTGAGGGACGTGTGAGGATATTGAAATTTACAAATTCAGCTATGATATTTCCAGCAATTACTTACACCTTGACAAACAATCATAGCCATGACAGTACAATATGGAAGGGTAATTACTCTTGAATTTTCTTCCTTAAAATTTAAAATCCGTGAAAGATTTTTCTTATTTATTTTTTCCCCCATTTTTGTGGGCGAAAAGCCTTCTCAAATCTGAAAAAAATGTAAAGCACAGCATACAAGCTAGCCCTCTCGATACCCTGGTCGAAAATAAGTAGAAATATCTAAATTATTATATGTCCAAATTTATTTAATAGAAAAGTGAAAAAATAAAATTATTAATAGTAACAAAATAATGATAATAGCGTTAAGATTAAAATGAACTTAACAAAATGCAAAGGATCAAACATTGAAAGGAAACACCATTCAGTAACTGCTTTGACTGATGACTCGACGTGAAGCAAATTAAGAAAACTTTCAAAATATTTTTACATTGTCAACTTCTCCCAGAAACATTTTCAGCGCAAGATCAGAAAGCCCACCGGAATAGCTGCATTCAAGAACAGAGCGAAAATGCAAAATCACACCTTCGTTCAGTATGCTGGAAATTGTGAAGTCTTCGACGGAATACAAAGATTCCTTGGTTTTGAACAAAGGAGCCGATCCAAGTGTGTGGGAATTACAAGAAATTGGTTGTTTAGATATCTCTGAAATCTCAAGGAAAAGATATCCAAGCAAAAAAGGGTAACAAAAAGGGAGAGAGTCGAGGGACGAGCACCGGCCAAGAGAGGAGAGAAAGCTGCGAGAAAGAGGGGCGAGAGAGCAACGGTAGAAGATGGCAATCGAGAAAGAAGACGGAATGAGGTGCTCTATTTTTTTTTTTTATTTTTTTTTTGCCCCTTGTAGTAGAGAAACCCTCCCTACGGTCGGGGATAATATATATTTGTTTGGGGAAAGGGATCTTCATTTCATATATTACCAAATCAAAGTTTGTGCTCCTCTCCACCCATTAAAAGATGAAAAGAGGTATACAATTGATAGGCGAAATCGCAAGCGTACGATATCGTTCAAGTAGTATAGGACTAGAAGAGTCTAGAAATATCGATCACACAAGAAAAGTTGTCACCTATTTCTCTTGAGTCAATTTCACACCAGTTGAATAAGAAAATTAAAAGTTTGTAAAAGAATAATGAGATTGTTTAAACTGTCAATTAAATGCTTTATCTATTTTAATCTAAGAAGCAACTAGAAAATATATGAATGAAGGCGTTGAGACTCACGAATCCACAATAAACAGGCGTTCCAATTATGCAATCCCACTCATGACAATTCACCATCACGTGCTCACAACCAGTTTCACAAGTTTAATTGAAAACCTTTCTCGAGTAAATTCAAATCTACCCAACCAAGTAAACCCACTAAGATCGGAAGAGCACACGTTGAACTCCAGTCAC
>CAVNYN010247868.1:0-13917 GCA_963692815.1 Nyctanthes arbor-tristis
TTCTCGTCCGAAATGTGAGTATATTACCACTACGACATTTGTTCGAACCACCAGTTAACTTCAACTAGTGATATTGGTTTTTTTTTTTTAATAATTTATTGTTCTTCACTAATCTTGGCATCAAACATAAGAGCGGTCAACAGAAAAGTAGGAGCCTCAGTCCACAGAATAGGGCTATAAAATAAGCAAGACACCTTGGCTAACTCATGAGCTGGAGCTCCCAATGAACAAATTGAACTCTGTGGCTCGAACTTTGGTGAAGAAAAGTATTACAATCATTAATAACAGCTCCAAACTCAGTCATATCTATCATGGTTGAATTGATAACATCGACCACTCATTTTGCATCCAACTCGAAAATAATATTGTGAAAACCCAATGAACGTATCCACAAAACCGCCTCTTGAAGCCTTAAAGCTCCAACTTCATGAGGTGTGTTGACGTCAAATTTTAGTTTTAACCCAATAAACAAATTTGTATGCGTGGAAAACTTGAGTTTAAAAGATTTTACGTAATAATTGCTAACAAGTTAAGAAGCTTGGTGAATTTATGGAAAGTATAATGAGAGGAGTAAAAGCGTTGAACACAAAGACTTTGTGGGAAAGGAAGAAATTAATTCTTGTTGCGTCTTCTCTCTTATTTATAGTATAAGATTTGGATGTATAATGATCACAAGTATTTAATGCCGGACCAATGAGAGGCCTTGTAAGTACAATTAGCTGGTGTTTAAGTGCCAGTTTTGTTGACTAATTGATAGTTAAATGATGTCATGCAAAGGACAAAGACTGACTTTACATTTAATGCTATTGCACTATCAGCCTTAAGAGAAAAGGCAAACAAGTGGGCATACAAGTTGTCTTCCAGCTAGCATCTGGGAGCTGGTTTGGACAGGTCATAAGGTCAAGGCATCAACCACCTTGGGAGGAGGACCAGCGGGCCATGCAGTTGAACCCATTAATACCAGTTCATCAGGTAGCCTGTGGAAGTGGGTTAGGCCTCGGACCTACAATGAAGTGGCCATGAAAGTTCTTTTATTAGCTTTCCTAATATGTTGCTGCCTGAAGTTGGTATTTTCAAATTTGAAACTCCTACCTTCTGTTCCCTTTTGCCACGCAACAGTCCTCAATGGCCTAGCGTATCTCGAGAGTGGGAAACGTCAATCATTAAATGATTAACGCCTCTTCACTTACTGAGATGTCTCTCTCCATGCCCCTCTCATCCCCTATTTATTCCGTTATCCTCTTCCATTCCCCACTTTACATCAATCGCAAGAATTCCTTCAAGAAATCTCTCCAAACAACAATTCACTTTGCAAATTCAGATATTTCAGTTTTTCAAGCAACCTTTTACTATATCAAAAGTTTTCCCATCGCTAATTCTTGAAGATTGTGTTTGATGGATGGGGTGAAATTCGAGTAGTATTGAGAGGATGGAAGAAAGTAATGGATCTCGTGCTGTGAATAGGGAGGAGAATGAGGTCGCTATAGATGTGCAATGGTCAAACGACGATAAGAGAACAATTTCTAAGAAGACGGATGTCCAAGTTGAATGGACAAGTGAGGATGAATCGGGAGGAATTGAGGTGGTTGAGAGTGGTTAGGGAGAACTGGGCGACCCAGTATCTCTGGCTAATGTGTTTCTGGAAGGAGTTTCTACTGCATACAGTCACGTGAAGGTCACATTAAGGTCGCATGTTTCAAACACCCATTGAATATGGCGTATGCTGTCACATGATGGTCGCATGAGGTTGTATGCCCTTGGCATCTTGAGTTCAAACATGCAAACATTTAGTAGGAAGCTCAGAATTGAAATCCACAAAATGCATTGGACTTCTGACTCGATAGGCCTTCCATGGATATTCTCATCACATCAGCTTGCCCCAAAAGTTTGATGACTTTGTTTTGCACCTCTGAATGACTTCTTTGCGAAAGTCACGCCGTTAACTTCCTCCATCTTCTTTCTGCAGATTTTTTAGGCCTTCATTCTTGTTCCTTAATCCAACTATTAATTTGAATAGTCTTTATTTTGAGCTTCGTATTTTGGATCGTATCAAGCGGTCTCCAGTCCAGTCGGCATTACTACATTGGAGGATGGATGGAGACATATAAATACATAGGAGCATTGATTTATTCAACAGCTAATAAACAAATGACAATTAGACTAGAGACTGGTATTTAGATTAGATAAATAGCATTATTCTTTCTATAGTTACTAATTCTCTATATTCAAATCCTCTAAATCTCTGTTACACCATTCCTTATTCAACACAGGAAATTTGAATATGAACTTGCTTGAAAGAGGTAAGGACTTTCTCTTATCTTTTTGTAGTTTGTATCCTAATCAATTACAAATCTTTATATAGTTTTGCACTAATTTATTTGCATGTATATATAGATGATGTCAGAACGGTGCATATCATGTCACAGTCTGACTAAACTATTTTATTTGGAAATGCTTTGGATCAAGTGGTTAGTATTTGCAAGATGACAAGTAAAAGTAGTTGCTCATGAGTTAAAAAGGGAATTTCTATTTAATGTTAATATTGTAATTCATGTATTTTCAATGAAAATTGCAAATGGCTTGAAGTTGTATCCACTCTTTACAAACTTGATTTTTAATGATCAATAAATTTGTTACTTCCAAATAATAATAATAATAATAATAATAATAATAATAGTAATAATAATAATTAATAATGTATATATGAATACGTGGCCAGAATATATATGTTTCCATGCTAAATACAAAAGTACGACATCAATAATGTTTCTGTGAGCAATGTCATTTGGGAAAAAATTCCAGCATTCTAAGAATACTCACAGGTATGATTCCATGAAAAATTTAACATTACGGGGAAAATCATAAAAACTCTATGCATTACTCACGCAGCAAATTAGCTATGTAACATGCAATAGGTTGAGTTATTTGATTCTTAATTTGGGAACCCATTTGAGCCAATTAGTGCAGTTGACTAGGATCAAAATTTTGGATGTTGGGAGCAAGGGTGAGGATTATTTACAGATAATTTATCATGTAACGGAAAATAGTTTCTGTGACTATATAATATATTATTTGTCCCCCCCTTTGCCCCGTTGTAACTCAGACACCTATTCAATTAAATCAAGTTTTAGGTTTTATAATCTATATATATAGGCCTGGGTATAAAAGCCGCCAACCTGGTAACCCAAACCGAACCAAATCGACTCAGGCCGATTTGGTTCGGTTCGATCCATGGTTTAGCCAGACAAAACTAGTTCAACTTGGTTAAACCGATCTGAATGTACCTGGTTCGGTTAAACCGATTTGAACTAGTAACTGAATTTTTTTTTATCCTTGAAAACGTGAGAATTCAGATCAAGAACTAGGATTCTGGGGTTACAAATTACAATCTTCCAAAAATCACTACAATCTTCCTTACACAATTCACATTCAAAATCCTTTAAAACATAACATCAAAATACCAAATTTCAATTAAAAATCAAAATAACAAAATCTCCAGATCGTAACATTCTAATTTTTGGCTGCTTAATTCCCGTTTCTGCCACTGTAACGCTCATCCGCTGCTGTCGCGGCTGTGCTTCTTCCACCGCCGGCGACTGTCAAGACTCAAGAGAAAGAGAGAATAGAGAGAGTGTGTGAACTGAGAGAGGGAGAACCGATAGCTGCTGCTGCTTCCCCTCTGCCTCCACCGTCGCCGCTATGTTGAGACTTGAGAGAGAGAACCGAGAGAGATAGAGAGAGAGGAAGTGAAGGAATGTATATTTTTTGAAGTTAAGAGATTAGTTTTTCTTTGGTTCTTTTAATCTAGATCCTCAATTTGGGCCCTCAATTTAGGCCTTTAATTAGGAGCCCAAACCGATTAACCGACACGTTCTGACCCGACCCTAGTCGGGTCAATTTGCGTCAGATTCACCAGCCCGTTGGGCCAGTTTCGATTTAGAAAATAAGGAAACCGACTTTTGTCGGCTCGGTCTCGGGTTCGGGCCAAACCCAGCCTGACCGACCTAATGTCCAGGTCTATATATATATATATATATATATATATTAATTGAGAAAAGATAAGTCTTGGTACCCCTATGACCACAACTTTCCTGCCTAAAGTTCTCGGTATAGTTTGTGGTAAACAGGTTTTTTTTTTCTTTTTTTAGATGAAACTAAAACCCATGATACTCTCCTTAATCCTATATTTTCCCCTCAATTTTAATGCTACAATTGGGATCTAAATCTATTTATTCTTAATCTATAATTGTGAATATTCCAAACATTGCTATTAGAGAATATTTAAATGCTATAATTGTGTTTTGCATTAAAAGTTCACATGATAATTTGAAAATTTTGATTTTAACTTTTTATATTGTTATCATTACTTTTTGCGTTTTAATGGAAAATATAATTTATTTTTTCAATAAATTATGCTTGAGCCTCATACGAGTGTGATGCTATCGTGTTTCGTATAATTGTGTTTTAGAGACTGGAGAAAATATTTTCAAACTTTATATTGGGGTATTAAGTGACTTAAAGTTGTATACTAAATTGTAAACTTTGAAACCTGTTTTATTGTTTTTAAAATAGTAAAAATCAATTTAAAAGACAAATCTTATTATAATTGTATTTTGTGATTCTTTTCAATGAGATTATATTTTGATTCGTTATTCAAAGTTTATATTTAATATTGAATTTCTTACTTATTTTGATTTACTTAGATTTTTATTCATTGGATTTTCCAGTGCAACGTATGGGAAAGAGACTAGTATAAATATATGACATGATTCATATAGACGCTCAATAAATTGGTTAAAAAAACAAATATCTATTTCTTTACATCATAGTAATAGCTAAATGTTTATAACTTAATTCACGCTATGAATCTTGCTTGCCGCACTAAAACCAAAAATAGCCCAATTCTATAAACCATATAAATGTTTATTTATTAATTTACGAAATACTGTGACCATAATCATAAAGATAACTACATTTAACACGTGTGTAATTTTACATTAATTTGGAAGGAACTCATTGTAGGTTTGTACTCTTATTGTGTAGGATGAATGTATATATTTTTTTTATTATTGGCATATATTTGTTATATATAAACTATTTTCTTCTATAAATATAAGAAGACATGGAAATCAATTTTGATCCGTTGATAGTCTCCTACGCGATACTATCAAAAAAGTCGTGGGCCAGCACTCTTACATGTCAACATTTATTTGAGGAAACAGTGTCGAGTGTTATGAACCGAAATCAGTTGAGGGAGCATAATTTGTGACAAATATGGCCACAAAAGCAATTCAATTGTTAATGTAATGTTTAAGGAAGCTTTGAACACTTTGATTTTTTTATATATTATAAAGGGATCCTAAGATAGGGGACCAAAAGTTTAGAAAGCCAACTAAAATATCATTTGATTACATGGGTCTTGGCTCAACATTTAGAATTAGTTAATTAGATTTTTATGTTCATTTTTTAATCATTTTCATTTTTGGAGTGTTTTAAAATTATTACAAATTTTTAACATGTTTTTTTTTTTAATATGACCTATTACTGATGAAAACCTAGTTAGTACTATTATTATAACTATATCTCTCGCCCATGCGTTGCACAGAAAGGACAAAAGTTATATAAAATTCCAACAACATCAAAATAGCACTTGAATGATAAGACATCAATTTATTTGGTCAAGTTTTAAAAAGTATCTTTTTTGCTATAGCATGGTTTTATTATTTTGATACAATGCGAGTTTAGTAAGGCCTCTTTGCGTATTATTTTTAAAATTTAATGTGTATATTTGTAAACTTTTAAATAAAAGAGAGAAGTGCCCAGACAATCTTTATCAATTAATGATGAATTTTGTCAAAATATATAATCAGGATTCATTAATTGCTAGTAACAACGATCCGAAAAAATCAAAAACTTAATGTGGCTTATTTTCAGAATGTATACACAATTTGAGGATCCTTTATCATCTATGTTTTCTAGATAAGACATAATGATTATTCCAGTTATCTCTTTATCGCTCTAAATTATAATGAATCTTTCATTTTTCCAAAGCTATAGCCAGGAATGGAGCTTCTTCTAGTAGACCCCAAGAGTAGTGATTTAGATTGTAGCAGCATAAAAATTCTTGATGATTTGCTGCTACATTGTGTATAGATCATCCAATACAAATCAACTACATCTATTACCTCATCCATATTCTTCATCTGCATATTTTCAAAGCCATTTTGTTGCTAAATCTTAAGCCCATCAGCCTGTTAACATCTGCCAATTGAAAAAAGTATATAGTGTCATTAATGAATAGAAATACACAAAGTATCAATCCAATTTGTTGTAGAATAATAAAAAGTAATGTATATTATAAATTGTGAACAATATGAATAGAACCTGTTTTTGGGATTAAGATATAAATGCTCACTGCTACCCATCAGCCATAAGTCATTTTGAATAGATCAACAGACAAGAAAATACAATGCGTATAGAAATTCAACAAAACCCATCGAATTACCACAACAAACTTGTATCTTAAAACTTTTGTAATAAGTCAAATTCTAATAAAATTTAAGAAAGCAGTATGCAAAATATGAAATCTATATATATTATTCACTGAAGTCTCAGCACCTTTTGTATCGCGATTTTCTCGCCTTTTTTATTTGAAAAATTTTACGGTAACTGTTCCTTTTCTTTTAACAAAAATTTTGTAAAGGAACTCAGAGAAGATTTGAACCTGTGACTATTGGGTTTAATAACTAAACTTTAACTATTTTGCCCATTTGTTTTGTTTGCTAATATTTTTTACTAATAAATTAAAATACCAAATCGGAAATGTCAATTCTAAAAAAACTCTAATCCATCATAATTTGTTAATTCACAATCTCTACCATATGTGTTGGTGAGTTTAATGTTATTTGAATTTTTTAATACATTTTACATTGTTTTTTTGAATTTGTTAGTTTTATTAGGATTTTTTTTAAAATGAGGAGGACAACAATTATTTTTTCCACTATTGTGTGTGTGTGTGTGTGTGTGTATATATATGAAGGATTATATGTAAGAATATATGTTATCTTTTAAACGATCTTGAACTTTATAATTACTAAGTCCATTCAACTTATTGATTCAATTAATATATACTTGTATTTTTATATTTTCTAGTGGGATGTGAATGCTACAGATTTATGTTTAACTATCTAATAATATATTTTAGTAAGTTTTTCTACCCGTGCACTGCACGGATGGTTTAACTAGTAAGAACTAAAAGGATGGTATTAACATTGCTTCAGACGAGTCATTCTTCTAAACAGACTTCAAGAAGAGAGTGCTTTCTCTATACTGCAAAAAGTTGTGTCACGCCCGATTATCCTAATTCCTATTCTCGTACTAGTAGAAGAAAATACAACATTCATTCAAAACCCTATAATTTAAACACAAATGTCGCACTAAGTCAAAACCCTACAACTTAAACAAAAGAAACTCGATTAGCAAAGCACAAAAATTAAGAAGAATATAGGACAATCTGCTTAATCCGTAAAAAATACATATATTCTATTTTAAAAAACAGAATTACTATTTTTGATTCAAACTTTAAATTGATCAAAAATAAATCAGTAGAACACAAAAAAAATAAAAAAAATAAGAAAAAATAAAACATTTAAAAATATATGACAATATGATATTCATATTACGAAGAATCGAGGAAATCGTTCAAATTAAATTTAATTATCTAATTGTCTAACATATCTTGAAATTTGTAGTTTATAATTAATAGAAATTAAACATATATTTTGTTAGTTTAAGTTAACTGAAAATTATAATTGTAATTTTTTCTTAATTTTTCCTAATA
This sequence comes from Nyctanthes arbor-tristis, assembly GCA_963692815.1. NCBI lineage: Eukaryota > Viridiplantae > Streptophyta > Magnoliopsida > Lamiales > Oleaceae > Nyctanthes > Nyctanthes arbor-tristis. The sequence goes on from CAVNYN010247868.1 coordinate 7,841, forward strand.
TAAATTAATATTAATAATTATGACTATTTATATATAACTGCTTTTTTGTATTATTAATTTATATAATCTTCATGTTATCTAATTTTATTGTGTTTCAAATAAGAAATATTTTTACAATACACATAATAGCCTAACTAGCAATTATTTCGTACAATGTCATTGATCTAAATTAGTGTAAAAAAATAAAATGATATTTATTTGCGTTAACGATAATAATCGAGTTAAAATTTATTTATAAACTATAGTTGTATTAAAATGATAAGAAAAAAATTACATTATTGCTTAGTTGATGTTAAAAATTAATTATTCCTTATTGGGTGACATAACCTTATAAAGTTTTACCATATAAAGAAAAACTTACTTCCTCTGTCCCACAAACATAGTCCAGTATGTAATTTTATGTGGATTAATGATTAGTATGTAAAGTAGTTATAACATTTAATTTTATCTTATTTTTCCATATATATCTTTACATCATAAATTGTTTAAAATATTATCAATGTATAAGTAGTTGAATAAAACTAATTAATTATGGGCACACGTGAAATAAAACATTAAATGCATGTTCAATATGGTTAGTGAACTATCTTTTTAGAACAAAAGGAGTATAAAATTTCAAATTATTTATTTTTAAAACAATTTAGTAATCTTATAAAGCCAGACCTATGGCTGGAAAACTATATCAAACAAATTTTTCTTATTATTAATATATAGATAAAGATTACTACGATAACGTTTAAGCACTTCCCAAGTTGTTACAGCATCTCTTACTTTATGTGGCATGTATTAGTACATACACTACATGAATTTGAAAAACACACTACGTGTATTAATCCATGACACATAAGATAGGAGGTGCTGTAACATTTTCAGAAAGTGTTTGAAGAGTTTCATATATTATTATTATCCATTTTGTGAATTTATTTCATAGTGAACGCCAAATCCACGTGACAAAATGTACTCATACTTTACGTACCCACCTAAAGCAAAAATTCAACGACGAGATGCAATTATTTCATCAGGAAGACACGCTTCACGGCTTCACTATTAAAAAATTTTATTGGTAAAAGTATCAAGATTAGGGGGACCATCTCCAATTTATTTATAACGTGTTTTTGTCACGTCACGTCAGTTGCGCCTGTGTCTCAAGGCAAAAATAAAAGCGACCTTTTCTGTGTTGGTCCACCCAAATTAAATATATTTCTGATGGTTCTATATACAAATGGTTTACATATAAACACATAATCTACCTCATTTATTTTGACCATCTTAAGAAATTTCACGATCAAAATCTGAATACATATTGAATGCCTCCACGTTCGTGTTTTCATGTACTTTGCATGATATTTTTTTATTAGTTTTTGTTGATTTGATGTTTACCCATTTTATATTGTTCAGTACGAATTTTTTCTTTTTATTATAATAAATTTTTTTTTGAAAATATTCAAACAACAGGCTTCTAGTGTCATTATAGTACTAGGCATGTGATGGTGTGATATAAGACAATTAGATTTTTGGTGGCCAAAAGTTGTCAGAGAAATTTAAATAGTGAATGCATATCTTCATCTCACGACGCTCTTCCGATCTCTCCATTATGTAACTTTCAAGTTCATGAAAACCTATATAACACTTTTATTTGATAATTTATGTTAATGTTGCATGACATTTTTTATTTCACAAATTTAATCTATTTGTCGTTGCAGGGACAATCCATGGTTTTACATTAACATATCCTATAAGATTTTAATATTTCACACTAACTTTGGTAGTTTTTCTTTCTTTCTTTCTCTGTTTCTTTCATTTTTGTTTTTCCATTCTATTTTTTTTCCCTTTCAGAAAAAAAATGTATAAAAGTTTTAAGTTTTTTTTTTTATACTTTATTGAAGAAAAATATGCCAGTGACCTTTGATATCATTATGAGCTAAATTACCTTTAATAATGCCTAAAATTATAGATTTAATCATGATTGATTTCACAACTACTTAATTTCAACTATACATTTCAAAAACTAATTAACTCTCCCATAGTATATTTTCATTATGATTTCTTCATTATTATTCAAATTTAAAACAATAATGAGAATCAAGAGTTGAAATATTTGTTATAAATTAGAAATAAAGAATAAAAGATTGAGAATAGTTAAAGAGAAAAGCCATGAAATTGTATCTTCCATTCATAACATGTGGTGCATACTTATACATGGAGAGATGTATTGTCCAAGGAATGCATGGGGCACAAATAACGTAAGACTTAGAGTACAAGCCACGGAACTTAGAGTAGGGGTCAAGAAAACAGACGTTAAGGCTTCTAGGGTTTTAGGGGTAGGATAGTCATTCACTGCATAATGGATGTGAACTTTAATTTTGAAATAAGAACATAATTATGGAAATACTAATATTGTTAAATATATCCAATTAGTAAAATAAAATAAAATCTATTAATTATGAAAAAAAAATCAGACACCAAAGATCTTGAAGAGAAATATTAAATGGTCAAGATGATATGCTAATTTTAGAAAGTGAAAAATAGCAGGAAAAGTAAAAATAGCAACGACTCTCCTTTTATGTATTTATATATATAGATATAGATTTATAACACATTTACGTGACGCACATATATGCAATCACATGTAATAACAAAACTCATGTGATGCAACTCTCGATGATATATTGACCATCGATTTCTACAACTAAATAGAATCACCCAAGAATGCTAAAAACCAATAAAAAGATATGTTTTACTTTGAACTCAATAATCCCAATCTAAGCAAATTAGAGTAAAAATTCTAACCCCTGATAGTAATGAAACCAAACACCCAAATATATGAAAAATATTCAAAGAGATTCACCCTTGAATTTGTTGTTGTGAAGTTCTAAATTCTAGAACAAACACAAAGATACAAGAGGAGAAATTTAATCTCCAAGATGAAATCTTCATATATAAGCTATATGTTATCTTACAATGAATAAAATGGAGGCTATTTATATCCTCAAACATGTTGGGGCCAAGTGGAAGAAAAAGAAATAAGAAAAAGAAACGAAAAAGAAATAAGAAAAAGATTCGAATTTTGAAGAGGTCCAGGGATCTGGCAGAAATCAACCACTTTGCGGCCACATGGTGCGATGTCGTGGCCGCACGTATCTCAGTTGGGGCCGCACCCGGAAAAGGTGAGGTTCTGCCTTTCGCGCAAATTTGTGGCCTTACGGTCTCCCGTTGCGACTGCACAGGCTGATTCCAACAAAGTCCAATTTTGCTCCAGAAAATTGCATCTCTTGGTCCCTGATCTGCGGCTACCTTAACGTAGATCCCCAAGATTTCTCCCTTGACGCATGTGAGCCTTTAATTCTAATTTCTTGCTCAATCGATCCTTAGCACATTTGAACGGATTGTCCTTGATTCTTTCACGTTCATTCCAAGACCGAAACATTCCGAATTCCTCATTTACAATTTGCTCCCCATACCTTGAAAATTTCCATTTACTTCAAAACTAGTACAAGTTTGCCCTGAAACTCTGTCAAAACATGCAACTTGGACCGCCACATTAAAAATATCACAAGCATCAATTTCATCTTGCTCCGATTACAAAATGAGGCGGATTCGGATCACATCAATATGGGTACTAAAAATTTTTCTCACACACACCCCTCTCATATGCCTTGGTTGCCTATGCTCATAGCCGCCTTGCGGTCATGGAATCGACCCGCCAGCAAAAGTCAAAAGGTAAATGGGTTCAAATTTTATGTGGATGTTAAAATTGAGTTTAGCACATCTTTATTGCTCATTTTGATTCTGATTTTTGGTTAGATTGACTGAAAAATTACAATGGTATCACATTTTTTACACTGATATTTATTTGACATGGGTAAACAATTTTCCAATAAATAATTTGGAAAAGCTCCAGCTAATATTACAAAGAAATTAACTGCAACTTTTATGTTGGATTAAAGGTAAGTTTCAAATAATAATTGTGTGGCTACTAAACAAGCTAAACCTTCTCTTTTCTAAATTTGGCAATGTAAATGTAATTGGACTTCGGTTTTTGATACATAAACATGTATTTCTCTTACTAATAAGGAAATGTAACCCATGATTAACAAGTAAAAGATCCAATAACCATTGAAAAAAAAATTAAAATTCAATTATCAAATAGAAACGCAAAAAAAAAAGTTTTAGTGACCATTGAAATAACTAACCAGCATGAAATATGCATTAATACCTATAACCTTGCTTTTTTTCTACCCCGTACCAAATCATCACTCTATATATAGCAGTGCGTGTCAATGGAGATCTTTTGAATTTGCCCTTATATTTTTGTTTAAAACCTATTTTACCCTCATTCAAATTTTGTGATTTCTCATTTAATTTGTTCTTAGATCGGAAGAGCAATTAATATTTCCATATTAAATTTTAGGCCCTTCGTCTTCATCTAGATCTCAATAGTCAAGCTTTCAGATCCACATTCATGTATTCATGTCACAACATTATAAATGAAGGAAGCTTAAAACTACTTTCATATTTCTTGGTCTCTTCCACATCTATTCTTTATTGGTGACTTAACATGTATGTATATCATTTTTCGCATGAAAACCTAACATTCAAAACTAGTAATATTTCCATATATGAAAATGGACGGAGAAGCTAGGTTTCGCCGTCTATTGATGTGGATTTTTCATTTCTTTTGTTGTTAGCATGTAGCACTTCTGGTTAAGTTTGATTTAAAAAAAAAAAAAAGGATAAAAATTTATTCTTTCAATACATTTTTTCTGTGTCATCGCATTGGAATAAAGCATTTTTAGTTTTGAATAATTATTTTAAAAATTAGCAATATTACAAGAAAAATCATGACAATGCTTTTAAATTCACTTGCAACATATGTGCTACTAACTCGTTAAATAATTTAGCTGGTGCATTTAAAGCAACAAATTGACACCCCTAACAATAATTCATTAAATCGAACAAGTAACTAGTCTACCAAACTATTTCTCGGTACTTCTGACTATCCATTAACCAAATCCCCAATAGAGACTAGTTGATGGGAAACATAATAATGAATTTCCTGGGGACAAACACTGAAATATTGTATTTAATGATATAATTAAAACAAAATTGTGTCGACCCATATAAAATATAAATATCGCTGTATATTGAATTTATTTTTGTACTCAACAAAACAAGATTTTAGTGGACCCTAAGTAGATCATATTGCTAATTGGCGAATAAATGTCGATAATATCATATCATTTCACATGATTTTTGCTACCCACCCACTTAAAGTGCTAATTAAATGTTAATATCATATATAGCCGGAAGCATCCACTTTTCAAAAATAAAGTATTATTAGAGCATCCACATTGATGTAATTAAACTTAGCTATCTATATAAATAAAAAGTGTATTTTAAATTATTATTAAATACCACATAAAAAAGTTAAATTTAGCAACTATTAAAGTGTCACATTAGACGTGTTAGACAAAATCACCAAAATCTACTCAAGTCCAAATAAGCCCCATTCTTATTAAAAGTTATTAGTCAAAATTTATTAAATAAATAAAAAAGAATTTTTCAAAAACATTAAATTCTGACACAATGTTAAAATTATTCTAAAAATTAACAACAAAATTAACAATTAATAAAAAAGAATGCTTTTAATAACTTATTTAACACCACCAATGTGGCAATCTAGTTAACATTACCAATGTGAATGCTCTTAAGAGTCAAATTGGCTGACAAATATATTAAGACTTTATCTTCATTTCAAAAGGTTAACTTTTTATTAAGATGAGTAATTAAGTACTTTATATGTTGCTTAATTATTTTATAATTTTTTAATTTGAGATTTTTATTCTTAAATATGCCCCTCAAGATGAAAATGATCTCCTGCCAAATGTGTGGCGGGATTTATACTTGTAGACATCTATGTGACGAGATATTATGCAGACATCTGGCAAGAAATCAGGAGATCGGAAGAGCACACTTAAGATTGTTAGGAAAATAATCAACATTTCCCAGTTGAATCAAGTAAGTAGAAGAGATTCTTTATTGATGAGAAAAAAATACAACACAATGTTTTTCTCACT
>CAVNYN010247870.1:0-19075 GCA_963692815.1 Nyctanthes arbor-tristis
TTTTTTTTTTTTTTTTTTTTTTGGGTCTCAAAGATATTTATTTTATCTATAAACTTTTTATAAAGTACAATGTGCATGATATAAGTAGCAGAAATGCATATCGATATCCAGGGGCGGAGCTACAGGGATGCACGGGTATGCACGTGCATACCCAACTTTTTCAGAAAATTTTTTTTTTCAGTCTTCCAAATGTTGTCTGTAAAAATGCTTCTGTAAAACTGAGGAAGACGAACGAGTAGATCTGGAAGGGAAAGACTAACACAAAATCCAAGAAATCATTATGACTTTTCCTTCTCTCTTTATTCTTTATTATTAATTATTTCCTACTCTCCCAGATTCCACGTCTCTCTCTCTACCCTTATTTTTTTAGCGAACTTTCTCTCTCCTTATTTCTTTTCTTTTCCTTTTTTTCTTTTTTTTCCTTTTTAGTTTTTCATTATCTCCATTTTTAACATTATTTTCATTTTTGTTTCAAAAAAAAAAACATTATTTTCATTTTCTTCTCTTTTATACTATTTTTTTACTTTTTTCATGAATTGTTGTAAATTGTAATAATTGTTTTATGTTACATTTTTTTTTTATTTCTTTCTTATTTATTTTTTGTTTTAGTAGTTAGTTTTAGAGCAATTCTAGGGAGACATGTAAAAGTGACATTAATAAGTGACATTCTCATGTGGCACATATTTATTGGGTGATGATGATATCATTGCTTTTTCATTATCCAATACAAGTGTGCCACATATACAATGTCACTTATTCATGTCCCATTTTTATATATTTCTAGAATTTTTCTTAGTTTTAGGTACATTCTTATGGTGTCCAAAGAACTATGTGTCAACACACCATTGGATGTGCTGAGTGATGGGTCCCACAACACACTCAATGGTATGTTACCACACAGTCCTTTGAATACTATAGAAAGACGGTTAGTTTTATATATGTATCTTTCTCTATTTTGAGGAAAACTTTTCTTTAATAATACATGAATATTGAAATACATAATTTTCAATTACTTTATTAAACTAAATAAACAATACTTAAGTTTCCTAGATAAGAAATTAAAGGCTTGCCCAAAAAAAAAATAATAAGATAAAAAAATTAAAGTTTCATGATAATTATTTTAAATTAGTTTAAAATTAAGTTGATTTAAATTTTTGTTACTTAATATTATTTTATTGGTTTACTATCCTCGAGAAAGTAACTTTAAACTAGTTTAAATTATGTAACAAAAATTTAAAATAAACTTAATTTTAAATTAGTTTAAATTGTCACCAAACAAATTTATATTATTTATGTGATAAATTAGTAATAAATCAATTTCTTTTAAACTTGATAAATATTATAAAAATGGTGAGACTATATAAAAATGACATTTAATTTATCAAGTTTAAAAAAAATCACGTTTCTTAAGGGGAAAAAACTGAAATTATCATATTTATTGAGCTTTTTGGGTAACCTTTTTTTTTAAATTTGTGCATACCCAGCCTTGCAAAGATGGCTCCGCCACTGTCGATATATATCCTAATGAAGCCCAAAGCAATAAAATAAACAAACCAACATATTTATTAGAAAACCCCACACAACTCACCGATTGGTGGGACCAATCCTCGGACCGCAAGGAATAAATCAATTTTTATTTTGTATAGTATTTATCTTCAATTTATCTATATCATTACTTATTTAATATAGGCGATTTTTTGAGCCTTCTATTACTCTCTTTCACTAGGATACTTCCCACTTTCTTGGCGAAGAATATCGAGGCTTCCTATAAGTAACAGTATTGCGTAAGTGTAGAGTCTGTCAAGTTAATTTTTAGTAGTTTTGTAATCTATTGTTATAATATCAGAATATTTACATATTATGTTTGTCTATTCAAGAATATAGGGAAGATTTTAGTCATTTTGCCGAGATTTGCTTTTTGGAATTTGGCAATCGCGTAAAATTCTAGATCACATTGAATGAGCCATGGTCCTACGCTGCTCATGGATATATATGCTCTTATCGAGGTTCTAGACCAATGACTAGAAGCTGGACCATAAACCATACCCTTCTCATGAGAAGTGCTCCTACGGCTAAGGTTGTTACTCCCGTCGAAGGAGATGCTGGCTCAGAACCATATAATTCTGTACACAACTTAATTCTTTGTCACGCATATGCAGTTAATATATCTATCTATCTATTATATTTATCTATTCTATTTAAATTTAAAAGAGAATAAGTGGGGGAAATATTTTTGGACAATATTACCCTCACTAATATTTCATAATTCCAAATATATCTTTCAATTAAATATATTCTTAAGTTATAGTATTTTGTAATCTAATACATTTCTCAAAACAATTGAGTAACTAAGCTATATTAATACTATAAGATTAATTTCCTTTATTCTTAATGAATTGAAACAGAAAAAAAGGACAAAGGAAAACCTAACTACCACATAATGCTTATATCCAAGTTTTCAAATGGTTTACATACACATTTATTATAATCATTTCCATGAGATTTTTCACCCTACTATTATACTTCTGTAAGCATATATAAATATACCTATAATGTCCTTGACACATATAGTCCTTTTTTGATACTTTAAAATTTTTTATTGATGTAGTTGAAATTTAAGAGAATAGAGTTAGTATGTGTTGATACATTGGTTGGAATGAGATATATATGTTTTGGATGAATGAGCCAGCCAAGCATTCTCAGACAATTATTAGAACAACGATTATCACTTTTTTTATTATAAGATTTTATATAAGGGGTTCTTGATTTTTTTTTTTTTTTGAATTACATTTTTCTAGCTATTGATATATTCCAACCATTACTTTGTAGTTGCACTATCTTAATCTTTCTTTCTTCAAAGGGAAAGGAGTAATTTTGTAGCTAGCTTATAAGGGCTGCATGAATGAATATACAACTAAGAAGTTGGAGAGAGTTATCCGGGTGTTATATATATGTTATGCTCAAGATTGTTAGTTGCTTCTTCTGATATGTAGTATATTGTTTCATTTAATAACAAGTAATAAATTGCAAGTTATATGATTTGCTTTAGTATCGTGACTTCCACAATATTCTATAACTGAAGAGATAATTTACTCAATACTTATTTTGTAAAAATAGTTTTTTAAAACTGATTAATAATTGGTCCCATTGCCAAGGTCAGTTTTGTTTGCCTTATAAAGACAAAGCTCATGAATGTTGATTGACAAAACTATGTGTAAAGCACGTCTTTCTTACCGGTATAAAAAAAGATATCAGGTGATCATATTTATTATATGCATTCTTAGAATTCTATATAATATTCAGTTATACTTATTTTGAATTATATATTTACAAGGACATTAGGAGGTAAGATAGGGATGACAAACTGCTGCATTTTTTATGAGCCTCTTAACTACTCCCAAGAAGATAAGGATGCTGCAAGGACGGCAATTGATTTTAATATGGGATGACACATCACTCAAATTTCCAAACATAATCAACTAAATTAAAGAGATAACAATTAGAATTCAAGCTTTTCATTTTCATCTTATATTATGAAGGTTTGTAGAGCCGCTAATAATGGGTGATTATCTCGAAAGTATGATAAAAAAACGTCGGTGACCGCCTTTTAAAATTTACTGTAGAAGAGGAGAAGTTGATAAAAGGGTCCTATGATTTTCTTGGCATAAATAATTACACAACCAATTATGCCTTCGACGACCCAACAACTCTATCATCTCTTAGTATTCTCAGTGATATCCATGCTGTGTTTTCATGTAAGTTAGTATATTTATATTGTAAAGAGTTAGTTTTACAAAATGTCCCTAACCTTTGAGTTAAGAATCTGCTGACTCCCCAACATTTTTCCGCTCTTGGGTCCTCAACTTTTCATAAATGTGCATGATAGGTATTTTTTGTCACTATTCCTTTAATTTTTCAACAAAATGACTGTTATACCCCATAACTTTTTAATTTTTTAAAAAAGTTTAAAAGTAATAAAAAATAAAAAAAAGAAGAAAAAACCCCAACCCACTAACCCCCACCCCCACCCCTCCCTCCCAAGATTGGCTGTCGAGAACGGTAGCGTTCCAGCAGCTATTGCCACCGGAATGTTGCCGTTTTTGGCGGTGTAGCATTCCAGCGGCCAAAAAGGGAGTGAATCTCCCCGTTTCACTGTCGAAAATGGTAGCATTATCACTGCCGAAAATGGTAGCATTTTTGCTGCCATTTCTGACAGCAAGTGGGGACGGGATTCACCCGGTAGCCAAAGTGCTGCCAGAAATGGCAGCCAAAGTATTGCCATTCCGGCAGTAAATTTTTTTTTTTTTTTTTTGGGGACGGGGATTCACCCCCAAGATTGGCTGTCGTAATGGGTGGATAGGGGTTTTTTTCTTTTTCTTTTTTATTTTTAAACTTTTTTTAAAAAAATTTAAATGTTAAAGAGTATAAAGGTCATTTTGTTGAAAATTAAAGGAATAGTTACAAAAAAGACATATCATGAGCATTTATGAAAGATCGGGAACCTAGGAGAACCAAAAAAAAAAGTTAGAGACCTAGCCGATTCTTAACGCAGAGGCTGGGTTGGAGACCTTTTGTGAAATTAACCCTATTGTAAACTATTCCATTATCAAAACTGAATGAAAAAAAGGCTTCTCGCATGCGACAGTACTTGAGGTGACACATGTTTAACTTCCTTTTAGGCGAACGGAATGGGTTGCTGATTGGCGTTCAGGTAAGCCAATAATTGTCAATGGCAGCAATATCATTGTTATGTCATGTATCCTATGTTTTAATTTAGTACCTATTATAACTATTACGGTTATTGTTATTATTATTATCAAAACAATTTGTATAATATAAGAAGAATTTAATATTATTGTCAGGCTGGTTCTAGTTGGTTGTATATTTGAAGTTTATACAGGAGAACTATGATAGCCGATTGTTTACATCACTGAGAATAGTAAAGAGTCGTGCTTAATTCATCATCGAGTAATTGTTTATTGACAAAGCGTGAGATATATTTAATTTTTTGCTGCATTGATCATCCCTAGTGGTAGAAGATTGGGTAGACGAGCTCAACGTATCGGATACAAAAAGTGTTCCAGAGTGTCTCTCAGACGAGATGAGGATAGGCATGTCACGACGCTCTTCCGATCTCTCGCCAAAATTTGGGCTCGGGCTTGGCTCGGGCTTTTTTGATAGGGAGCCTAAAAAGCCCGGCTCGGCTCGGTCATGAAAAGTAGGCTCGACCAGGCCTTTTCCTAGCGGAGCCGGGCCTGCTCTATTTTTTTTTTTAATTTTTTTCCGGCCTTAGTTTAACTTTTTATTTTCTCTACTTAAATTTGACACGGGCCTTAACAGGTTGGCCTGTAATTACGGGCCGGCCTGTTTGGCCCGTTTTACCACCAATTAGGTAATGTTTTTTCCTATTTGCAAGATTTTTTTTCCATGACCAACCACCCATTGGAGAAGCTCTTAGCCAAAGACCAACTACCATGAATGCAAAGAGAGTACTACTCTAATACAATAAACCAATACAATGAACCAATATTGGTTTATAACATGCTACATGACATCATTTTATTAGTTACTTTTTGTAAAGAGTAAGATATTGCGGCTTGACTTTTATATTTTGACTTTTTTAAAAAAGTAAAACCACTGAAATAATGCCGTATGGTAGATTATAAACCAAAAAAATAATCTACTCCCTTGCCAAACACTCCACTAGTTCGTCAGGACCATTTGTACATTTTCTTTTAATTATTTTATTTAAGTAGTATATAGGAATAATATTATTTATCTAGATTGAAAATGTATATCTAGACTACTTTCCAAAATTTACTGCAGAAGAGGAGAAGGTGATAGAAGGGCGAAAATGTTCTAGTGCCTATATGTGGTGCCATGAGAAACCACATGTAGGGCGCTAGAACATAACTTGATAAAAGGGTCCTTTCTTGGCATAAATAATTACACAACCAATTATGCCTCCAACAACCTGACAACACTATCATCTTCTAGTTATCTCACTGATATCCATGCTTATTTTCAAGTAAGCTAGTATATTTATATTGTAAACTACTCAGTTATCAAAACTGAATGAAAAAAGCTGCTTATATGTGATAGTACTTGACGTGACAAGATTTATGAGAACGACCTGACAGATGTTCTTAATTTCCTTTTAGGCTAAGGAATGGGTGGCCGATTGGCGTTCAGGTAAGCCAATAACCATCAATGGCAACAATATTATTGTTATGTCATACATCCTATGTTTTTATTTAGTACCTATTATTATTATTATCATCATCATCATCATCAAAACAATTTATATAATATAAGAAGAATTTAATATTATTGCCAGACTGGTTCGAGTTGGTTGTATATTGTTCCACGGGGAAATTACAAGCTTCTAATGTTTATACAGGAGAACTATGATAACCCGATTGTTTAAATCACTGAGAATGGTGAAGAGTCATGCTTAATTCATCATCTAGTAATTGTTTATTGACATAGCATGGGATATATTTAATTTTTTGCTGAATTGATCGATCCCTAGGGGTAGACGAGTGGGTAGACGAGTTCATCATATCGGATACAAAAAGTGTTTCAGAGTCTCTCAGACGAGATGAGGATTAGCTATCATCGGGACTATTTGCATAACATTAACAATATAAATTAAATGACTTTTTAAGTAATTGATTATTTTATTTAAGAAAAAGTCCATATAAATTAATTTAATCTGAGTTCAATTGATACTCCTGTTAGAGTATAATTTTATATAGTTTTGCTAGTTTAGTATTTCAAGTTATTAGTTGCGTAAGTTAGTCCTTGCATATTAAAGGACTTGTATTCTTTCTTTTTGTGTATTGTATTCTTTCGCATAGTTGATTAGGGTTTTAGTTCTTCCTTTTACTTTCTATTTCTTCTAATTGATGCCTCCTCTTTCGCATCTCTCAATGAATAATATTGTTGCATATTGAGTTATTCACATGGTAACAGAGACTATGATCGAATTGGAATTGAAACAAAATAGCACAAAGGAGGTTACGAACTCTTTGAACCGAACTAAAATCGTCCAATTCGAGCACCTTCCACTGCTTCGTTTGGCGATCAGAGGATACCATCATGTTCGGATCGTTGGGAGCTTCCTGAAGGTGCAGCGCGTGTAACAACACGCGCCGGTGACGGAGGCGCATGGAAGCGCGTAGCGACGGACGGTTGGGAATTCAGGCGGCGCGTGGCAGCTCGTGGAGCTGTTTCTAGCGACTTTATTTATACCGGCGTGATCGAAATTCAGTTTCCTACATCGTGGTGGTAGTGGTGAGAATTGATCGTGTCATTTTCTAATCTGTTACAGTTTGGTTAGTGTGTTTCTCCCCTATTTTATTATGACATCTGATGATTCAATCCAAGCTATTAGTATGCGATTGAATGGTACAAATTATTTTTATTGGAGTCATGTTATGAAACGCTTTCTCGATCTAAAGAAATTGTGGGGCTATGTTAGTGGAATAGTTAGTAAATCGGTGAGCGCTGATGATGATTATGCAACAAAATTAGATAATTTGGATTCCAATAATTTAAAAATTCTTACTTTGATAAATAATTCTGTTGAGCATAATATTGGCACACAATTGGCAAAGTATGAAACTGCAAAAGAGGTTTAGGATTATTTGGAAAAGTTGTACACTAAGTTTAATTTTGCAAAACGGTATCAGCTAGAGATTGATATTCAAGCATTGCAACAGAAGAATATGAGTATCTTAGAGTTTTACAATGCAATGACTGCCATTTGGGATGAGTTAGCTCTAACTGAGTCTGCTAGACTGAGAGGTGTTGAAGAATATATTACTTTTCAAGAAGAACAGCGATTAGTGCAGTTTTTTATGGCACTTCGTAGTGATTTTGAGGGAATTAGATTTTGCATCGTAACCTCCTCCCGAGTTATTCACAACTCCTATGGGGGCCTCAATTAATTAATTTATTGGGACCCACAAGTCAAAATATCTTAATTCTCATTGATCATGCATACGAAACGTTTAGTGCTCCTTGAGTACTTTAAAATTTTGTACTCTTGCATTCATTTTTCAGGAGAGGATGCGAATGTAAAGGGTTATTACATATGGTCATTGTTTGACAATTTTGAATGAGCCGGGGGATACAGTGTTCAATTTGGTGTTTATTTTGAACGGCCTCTGCACGAGACACCCAAAAAGCTCGGTGGAGGAACTCCCTCACTGAAAAGCCTGCAGATGTCGAGGCTAAGAAAACAGCTCAAGGCACTGAAGAACATTGTAAATGGATCAGGAGCGGCTGATTAAAAAGTACAACATGAAAGTAATATATCTGCTTAAATAATGAGTTAATATATATGTTTTGTGTACTCTTTTAATTGCTGTATATGTATTGTGGAGCTCACGGTATTTCTATAAAAAAACTGCATGTATATAAATTCATAAACAGACAATATATATATATATATATATATATATTGATAGACACAAAATTTTCGTTAACTAACCTAGCCATGTAAATTTTTACATCTATGGTAGTCTTATTTTATTTTCTTTTCCATATACACACACACACACACACATATATAGAGAAGTAACTTGACTCGAAAATCCAGACTCGAGCTACACTTTTATTTCATAAAAGAAACTGTACAAAATAAAAGGAGGGGGACATAATGTACCTAACCTCCCACAACCTATTAGCCAAAGACCAACTACCATACAATAAAACAATACGGTGAACCAATAAAGAAATAAAACAATTACCCTTTCCGAACCTTGAAATATGGTAAGATCCTATCTTATCTAGTTTGGCAGGACCATTCGTCAGAACCATTATTTTAATTATTTTATTTAAATAGTAACTATAAAATAATATTATTTATCTAGATTAGAAATGATTTAGTTTGTTTTTGCTCTTCAGAGAAAAACAAAGTGTTTATGTTAGCTAGATACTCAACCCTTTCTTTTTCAATAACTAAATTTGATTTAAATGAAGATGTCTTATTCGAGATAAATAAATAGCATTGTTCTATTTATTTTCAATTCTATAACATCACTATTTAAACGCTTGAAAGCTTCAACAACTGTCCACACACACATATAGGAACCCATTAGTTGCCCAATCTTCAATATGTTTGGTTATGTTTAGTGTATATATATGCATGATTGTTGGACGCATCATTATATTAATTTATTGCTAATTTTAGAACTTGTGTCTGTAATGATGTCATTTACTTGATCGATAGATTTCGTAATAATGGAAAATAATTGAAAATCGATTAAATAGTTTGATGTTTGCTACAGGTGATTCAACTGGAAGTCTAGAAATATTAGAAACTTTCAAATTAATTCCCAAAATGGCCAATTTTCAGAATACATGCTACTGCTAAATTATTGCCAAATGTCTCATTAATGGAAAAAAGGGTTAAAATTTTAGATACTTGGTTTTGTATTATAGGCAGTGATTGTAAAATTTTCAATGTATGATTACTTGAGTGGAATATTTACGAAAAGGACGAACAAAAACTTAGAAAAATTAAAATATCATAAAAATTGTCACGTGTCATCAAATATATAGAACCTAAATAGATCTAATTTGTGTCTTCAAAAAAGAACACCACGGTCCCAATTGAATTGTTGTCATTTTCCCTAGGATAATTAAAAAGGTGGCCACGAGTAATTACCTCTCGTTTCCCTTATTATTCCAAGATTGGTGCAAGGCAATGGGCAGATCCATGGTCCTTTAAATTTGCGTCTCGATTCATAATTTCTTCTTGGTTTGAAATGTTCTAGCTAGGAAAGGACAGATTCATGGCCGTCTGAAATCCACTCTAGTTTTACATTCCCTTAGTGGTTCAAAACTTCAAATTGTTCCCATCTGTAATAAACGAGGAGACTATGAATATGGATTTGCCAAGATGGATAATTAGTGACTGTTAATTTTATCAGAAAACTGCGTTGTCACGTTGGTGGAGACAAGAGAATTGGCCAATGGTAAGGAGTATCAAGTGTTTACAACTGAAACTAGAATTAGAGAGAATAAAAGCACAATACTCAAATTAACAACATCCATGCATAAGGTATGGTTTTATTTTGATTTGAATCCAACCTTAGTGTAGCTCGCACAAAGTTGCGTTGAAATCTCGAGCAGCATAAAAGCTTTGAACATCTTCAAATCAAAGTGATCACTCAATAACATTTTACTGTATGGTAAATCTTCTAAAATTCAAAAATCTTTGTACCCCATATGGTAAATCATTCAACATTGGGAACAATTTCACCTCTTGATCTTAGTGCAGTTGATAATGTTTTCCATACATATGTTTTGCCTGTTCCTCTAGCCATATAAAAAGAACGCACTACTTTGATCGGCATTATCAGTGTTAATGTCATAAGCATCCCACTGTTCATCTGTTAAATTGCTGGCCATAATTGAGTGTGTTCCTCTACCACAGCTACCCGGTTATCAAACTTTTATCAAACTTTCAAGTATCTAGCATAACGAAATGGCATTGAAGCATAATTCCGCAAATTCTTTCCTCTATTTTGCAATTTTTTTTCAATCTCCACTAAAAAATAATTTCTTATATCATCTTAAGCGATCTGAAATTTTAACATATGGTCACACAATTTAAAATAAACAAAAAAAAAAAAAAAGTAAAATTGTTGAATGCCAAAGAGTATTAATTACAAAAAATTAAAAAAAAAAGGATCATTCAAAGTATTTAGTTGGTTAAAGAGTATATCATTCGACAGATACTCCCCCACATTTCTGCCATATATACAAATTCAGTTCTTGATAAACAATCTGAGATTAACAATTTTGTAAATAGACTTTGCAAAGAATGTGCAAACCCCATTGGCTTGCTTTAAATATTCCGTCCACATACTCCTCCTTATCTTCAAGTAGACCGCGAGCATAGAAAGCATCTCTAACTTTATCATATCATCATAGCTTGTAGGGCCACAAATAAAACCGAGAAGCGTCCTTAAGTAGTACTTTTCACTTGCTCCAGGGTGTACAAAAAAACTTCATCCAATAAAAAGGCCATGCTATCACAGAGCCCCACTCCTTGCTGGCTTCTTTCTTCTGAGTAAACTTCATAGGGAATTTATCATAAGTTAACTCTTTCACCTAAAGATTTTTTTCATTTTCTTGCATCCATTTGTAAATTTGCTTTCATGTGCCGAAGGTTGATTTATCTCCGTCAGTTGAATCGCCCTCTGTAATATATTCTACTCATCCAGAAGGTGAAAACTTAGTCTTTCACTTGGAGGATGTCTGTACTGAATCTCAAACTAAAAAATTCTCCAAACTACCTATTAGCAATCCATTATCCACTAGCAACAAAGATTGTGAGAATCTGTGGAGCGATAAGAAGTCCCAAAACTCTTGGAGTGATAAGGTGGAGAATTCTCACAATTATTTCAAAATCAGTAGAATATATTTGGGTGATCTAAGAAGGCTTGGAGTCAACAAATTCAAACCAAAAGGTCGTTCAAGAAGATTAAAATATATGGCATGAATGTGACAACTATCAGTTTCAAGTGCATTGATTGGATAAGTCAAGCAGTAAAGCATTGTTTAAAATTCATTTCAAAAGTTGGTAGTTTGTTTAAGATTGATCCCAAAGGTTGTTAGGTTGTTATGTAATCTTTTGTATAAATTAAGTGCTCACATCTAGTGTACAGTATTCAAAAAAAGACACAAATGAAATAATTTTGTTCCAAGTTTTCTTTATGTCTAGTTTTCTTCTCTTGGTATCAGAGCCATTGTGAGCACTCAAATCATTTTATTATTATTATTATTTTTTTGGCTTATTCACTATGACGGCTCTTTCACTAAATGTAGGAAATTTCATCACTCTCAAACTCACTCAACTAAATTATCCTTTATGGCGTGAACAAGCCTTGGCTTCAGCATAAAGTCAAGAACTTGTTGAACATCTCACTACAGCAAATTTAGCCCCTACCAAATATACAACCCTTGCCTCAAACACAAATCAAGAAACTTTTGTACCAACTGAGACAGAGGTGTACAAAGCTTGGTGCAAATCTGATCGTCTTCTTCGTGGGTGGATTATTGGCACACTTTCAGAAGAAGCTCTTGCACTTGTTATTGGTTTAGAAACAGCTTATTCAGTATGGGAAGCTCTCAAAAATTCATATGCACAAGATTCACAAGAGAGGGAATTTACATTAAGACAACAAATAACATATCTTCGTAAAGATGAAGATAAAACTATTGCAGAACACATACGCACATTCAAAAGTTTGTGTGACAATCTTGCTGCTATAGGGAAACCTATCTCTGACAAAGAAAAGGTATTCTGCCTTCTCACAAGTCTCGGTCCTCAATATGAGACTTTTGCTATTACTATGATGAAGCCTCCTATGCCAACCTACACTGAGCTGGTGTCTCAATTGCAAAGTTTGGATCAATGACGAAGTTGGTTTTCTGGTACTATTGATGTCGCAACTAGCCTTTCTCCTCACCTTGCATTCTATGGCAAATGCCAAAACTATCAACAAGAGATATCCATACAGCACCGTGGAATGTCTCTACAATTTACATCAACTGGGCGTGGCTTTCAAGCTCAACAACCCAGAAACAACACAAATAATTTAACGTCCACCACAAAGTAGCGTCGACCTCCACCCCCGGTGAACGTCGCATGACACGTTCTGAAAGAGACTTATATCGCAACGACAAGTGCTAATACTGTGGTACAATGGGTCACATTGCAAAAATCTGCTGGTGGGTGCTCTTCCGATCTCACAAAATGAAGAAATTCCTCAAGCTCTTGCAGCTCTTACCTTAGACAATACTGTCTTGGACACAGAATGGACATCTGATACTGGTGCATCAAATCACATGACAGGTAAGTCAAATATGTTGTTTAATATTTGCAAATATTTGGGGTCTGATTCAGTACTTATTGGAGATGGGTCCTCTTTACCTATTGTTGGAATGGGTGATACTAACATAAAACAGAATGCAACTGTCCTACCTCTGCAAAATGTGTTGTTAGTCCCAGATTTAACTAAAAATTTGTTATCTATTAGTCAATTAACTTCTCAATATCCAGTAAACTGTGAGTTTTCTAATGTTGATTTTTGCGTTAACGAGCGGGAAACAGGACAAGTGGTGGTAAAAGGGAGACGCGAGGGTATCTTTATGTTCTTTCCAATTCACCATAATTGTATTTTTCTTATCGTTTCAAGTCTGGTTCAGCAGAAATTTGGCATCTACGTCTTTGGTATCCACAATTTTCAGCTTTGCAATTATTGAAAAATAAAGGATTGATTACAGTTGTCGGATCTACTAAACTTGAGCATATATGTGAAAGTTGTTAGTTAGGAAAACTTAGTAAATTACCTTTTTCCTGTTCTGAACATTCAAGTACTGCTGTTTTTGACAAAATTCATTGTGATTTATGGGGTCCTACTCCTGTTTTATCTATTGGAAAATTCAGGTATTATGCATGTTTGGTGGATGATTTTTCCAAATATACTTGGATTATTCCTCTGCAATATAAATCTGATTTTGTTGATGCGTATTTAATGTTTGAAAAATATGTGGTAAGGCAGTTCAACAAACAAATAAAAATCTTTCATTCAGATGGTGGAGTTGAGTTTCTTAATTCTAGATTGACATCTCATTTTTTGACAAATGGTATAGTTCATCAAATATCATGTCTATATACTCCTGAACAAACAGGTGTGGTTGAACGGCGTCATAGAATTATAAGAGAATTGGGTATGACAATGCTTTTTCATTGTGGTGCTCCTTTATTTTTATGGGTAGAAGCTTTCACTACAATTGTGCATCTTATGAACCGTTTGCCATCTTCTGCAATTAATTTTGAAACTCCATATTTTATGTTGCATAGAAAACATCCTGAATATTCATCACTTAGAGTCTTTGGTTCTAAATGTTATCCTTACACATGGGATACATGACATCACAAATTTG
Organism: Nyctanthes arbor-tristis; assembly: GCA_963692815.1. Lineage (NCBI taxonomy): Eukaryota > Viridiplantae > Streptophyta > Magnoliopsida > Lamiales > Oleaceae > Nyctanthes > Nyctanthes arbor-tristis. Next base: position 13,969 of record CAVNYN010247870.1, read on the forward strand.
ATCCTAAGACAGTAACATGTATTTTTGTAGGGCACAGTGACAAATATAAAGGTTATAAATGTTTTCATCCTTCAAGCAAAAAAATTTTTATTTGTAGACATGAAATTTCTGATGAATCAATTTTTCCCTACAAGAAATCTCATCTAGAAACTCCTTCTAATAGTTCATCTCATGCTATTAGTATTTTTGATGCTTGGCTTAAACCCACTAATTTTGATTCCTTTGATTTTTCTACAGGGTCTACTTCATCTCCACCGCCATGTTCAAGTCTTTTACCGTCTACTATAGTTTTTGCTCCAAACACACAATCTGGTGAAAGTCTTGACACGTCTAATATACCATCTTCTACCGGGTCTCCTTCATCTCCTACCATTGTTTCTACATATGAGCTTTTCTCTACTTATTCTCCTGTAAACACCACAACATCAATGCCAGATACCTTAGATGTCCAACCTTGTCATCCAATGGTTACCCGATCTAAACTTGGTATACTTAAACCCAATCCAAAGTATGCTATGACAGTCACAACTTGCGATGTTCCTCGGGAACCTACCAATATTCGGTCAGCATTAGCTCATCCTGGTTGGAAAGTTGCCATGGAAGATGAACTTTTAGCTTTACATCAAAATCAAACATGGCAATTAGTTCCATGTTCTAACTCCATGCATATTATTGGCTCTCACTGAGTGTTTAAAACAAAGCTCAAACCTGAAGGTTCGCTTGACCAACTCAAAGCTTGTTTAGTGGCACAAGGAAACCAACAAATTGATGGGGTTGACTACAATGAAACATTTTCTCTGGTCATTAAACCGGGAACCATAAGAATGGTTCGAACTATAGCTCTTGTTAAAAAATGGACCATTCGACAGCTTGATGTAAAAAATGCTTTTTTACATGGTTTTATCTTTGAAGAGATATACAAGCAGCAACCGCCAGGGATGTCTGACCCACTATTTCCAACCCATGTTTGTAAACTTAAATGTGCTCTTTATGGTCTAAAACAAGCACCTCGTGCTTGGTTTGATTGATGTAGTAATTTCTTCTTGAATATGGTTTTTTTTGTAGTTTAGCTGATCCTTCTTTGTTTATTTTTCATTCTAATCATGGTTCGCTAATTTTACTTCTTTATGTGGATGATATTCTTCTTGCAGGGTCTACTAAAGGACTTGTCACATCTTTCATTCAACTTCTTAGTAGTGAGTTTGCCATGAAAGACTTAGGGCCACTTCATCATTTTCTTGGAATCAAAATTTCTCCTACTTCTACTGGACTCTATCTCTCCCCGTCACATTATGCTCTTATGATTCTTGAGAAAACGAACATGGTTGACTGTAAGCCTATGAGTACACCTTTAGAAGCCAGAACAACTTATTCTTGTAATAATACACTTTTAACAGATCCGAGTTAATATAGAAGCATTGTTGGTGCTTTACAGTATCTTACTCTTACACGTCCAGACATCTCTTTTAGTGTTAATTATGTGTCTTAATTATGCATGCTCCTACTGAAATTCATTTGAAAATGGTTAGGCATCTTCTTCGGTATGTTAAAGGAACAATCCATTTGGGATTATATTTTACTTCAAATACTACACTTGATCTGTGTGCTTTTTCTGATGCAGATTGGGCATGTTGTCCTACTACACGACGCTCTACCACCAGCTATTGTACCTTTCTTGGTAAAAATATCATCTCTTGGTGTGCAAAGAAAAAACCTACTGTCTCTCGTTCTAGTACTGAGGCTGAGTATCATGCCATGTCAAATACTGCAGCTGAATGACATGGTTAACCTTCATTATGAAAGATCTTCGCCTTCCACTACAATCTCCTCCAATCTTGTATTGTGAGAACCTTAGTGCTTTGCATATGACTATCAATCCTGTTTTCCATGCCCGTAGTAAACATATCGAATTGGACTATCATTTTGTGTGGGAATGCGTTGCTCTTGGTCACCTTGTCACCCGATATATCTCTACTCAACATCAAGTTGCTGACATTTTTACCAAACCAATGTCCAAGGTGTCCCTCAATTACTTCTTAACCAAACTGTGTCTTCGGCCCCAACACAGTTTGCGGGAGGGTATTAGCAATCCATTATCCACTAGCAACAAAGATTGTGAGAATCTATGGAATGATAAGAAGTCCCAAAACTCTTAGAGTGATAAGGTGGAGAAATCTCACAATAATTTCAAAATCAGTAGAATATATTTGGGTGATCAAGAAGGCTTTGAGTCAATAAATTCAAACCAAAAGGTCGTTCAAGAAGATAATAATATATGGCATGAATGTGACAACTATCAGGTCCAACAGTCATATACCGACAGTCATAGTACTTTTTGATCTCATTGTCAGAGTCACTAGTTCTACAAAACGTTGCAGTTATTCAATCATGACTTTTATTCATGTATTTGAAAAGGTATCTTATTGCCTTCGCTAGTTACACCGTCGCAGTTTTTCAATTAAGAGCACAAAATGCTTCAGATTCTATGAATGTGCACGTAGGTCCAAGGCCGCTGGACTTCCATTACAGAAAAATTTACATTATCTTTTGCATGTGAATCATCAATAATTTCAAGACGACCAGTACATTAATTTTGGATCACGGGACCAGTAATCTTCTGACTTCTATCCTTTGGCAATATGTTTTGCAGGTAAACAGTGAATATATGAATTTTTACAAGCTGTAATTATTATAATAGCGACATTGTCGCATTATATTTGTTTGTACTTAAACAAATCCTTCAACATACCGACCAACTTGTAGATTTTATAATAATTTATATAAGTAAGTATGCTTTTTAATTAGTTAAAAATTCAATATCTTATTTGTTTGTAACTTTCATCAAAGCATGCAAACACATTTTTTTTTTCTTTCTTTCTGCACTCTTTCATTCTAATTAACGACGACACATATGACATTGTCTACTTATGTGAACACGGGCTTTGTATGCCTAACATCCGACACCCACAAGAGGGAGCAAGTTATTACTTATTTTTAATTGATCTAGTACAACGTTATCTTCTAGATGAACGGATGCAGCCATCCAGACTATCAAATCAAGTTCGGCCAAAGCAATTTAGCAGCCACAAGGAAGTTGAGTACAAAAATGTACAAACTCAAAGGTGTAAAAATGTACAAACTCAAAGGTGTAATTTAGGGTTCCTGACAACAGCGTGAGTATTTCAGTATGAACATGCATATATGGGATTAATTATACTATGAAGTTTGGTTCCCTTCTGGAACATTTTTCATGAGATTAGGGACCTGGGAAGTAATTATTTCAGTGACCTATTTCGCTTATTAATGTGACGTTTAAGGGAAAAATTGAGAGACGGGGATGAAATGCATGAATATATGCTAGTTTTGGGGCAAAAAGGAGAAAAAAAGGAGGACAAGATTATGTCAACATTGAAAGTTTGAAGACAAAAAGTGCAAATTACCATTTCCATTATTTCCTCCAAGAAGTTTACCTGAATTTGTAACTAAACTTGTACGCTTATCATTATTTGACCCAAAAAATGGGGGAAAATATCGCAATACAAATTAAGACGAGGAATTCTAGGGGGACATGAAAAGGGAACATTATTAGGTGACATTCTCATGTGGCACACATTCATTGAGTGATGATTACATGACTACTTTTTCATCATCCAATACAAGTGTGCAGATCGGAATGTCACCTAAAAATGTCCCATTTTCATGTCCCCATAGAATTTCTCAATTAAAACTAGCAATACAAATTAAGAACTCGTTTAGGTTGCATCAATTGACAAGTCATTTAAATGAAATTATTACATGTTCTTACATTTAATTAAATCGTCTGTCAACTGACAATAAATTGCCACATGAAATAGTGATACTTACCTAACTGATGCCACCCCCAAATATTAAAATAATAATAATAATAATAATAATAATAATAATAAGGGGTTCAAACAAGTAATACAGTCGTTAGATACTCACATTTCGAGTAAGAGGTTTCGGGTTCGAACCACACCTACCTCTCTCCTAATCCCCACTTCTTCCCTTACGCCCCCTGTATCAATAATAATAATAACACTTGTACATTCATTGAGAGTATTTTCTTTTGTTCATAGCAAACTGTTGAAAAATAACACTTTGTTTGGGAGAGTTTTTTTTTTCAAAAAACGATATCCGGTCATACGGACACGTAGTGAGAGATTGCTGAAGAAGCCTACATATAATAAGCCCGGTATGAGAGAGCCACACCATTTTTTCAATAATACAACTGACAGGCATGGTGCATATTGTGGAGGAGGCCGGGACTCGATTTTCTCCCCAAATCAATAGTTTTTCCTGATAATACATCTGACAAGCATGGTGCATTAAATGCAACAAGCGCTCCAGAAGTTTGGGGCCATCATTAGTGTGTGAAAGGTGTTGTTTTAATTGAATAGGTATTAAATCAAGAATTAAATCAGCATTATGTGAAACTAAAATTGTGTACAATGATAATCAAACAGCAATTAGTTTTGGATATGATGCAATGGTGCGTTGGCAATGCACCTATACGCATGCCCTTGTATCCCAAAAAATATAAAATATACATGCACACACATACATATTGTATCTTAAAAAATGCACGTGGTCCCAATTGAATTATTGTCATTTTGCCTAGGAAGGAAAACGTCATGGCCTTGAGAAATGAACACCATGTGCAAGAATTGTTGACGGTGACTCTGTAGAAAAAAATTACAAACTTATTATCCGAAGGTGGCTCTTTTTCCCCACCCGGTGGGGGAGAATCCGAAGATGGTTTTGGAGAATGTACATACTTGTACATGGAAACATAGTTTTTGATAAAGACATCTTGCATTGTAATTTGGGAAAATATATTCTCACCATACTTTTTTAACTAAATAAACCACAGTTTGCTTGTATTGAAAATCTTTGACTCAAGACATTATGCCCCCTTAATATCTTTCATTTCATTATTTCATGCAGTAACTCATTAATTAGATCTTCTTTTTTTTAATGATAAACTTTAGTAAAAACTTTTAATAATATATACTTCAAATTCATGAGAAAACATATTGTTTTACTTTTATATTTTTCACTATTTTATTTGTTCGAAATATTTAGTGTC
>CAVNYN010247871.1:0-12113 GCA_963692815.1 Nyctanthes arbor-tristis
AAAAAAAAAAAAAAAAAAAAAAAGGTGGGGGTGGGGGGGGGGACAAAATAGTAAGAGTCAGGATTTCGAGTACAAGAAACGATAGAGATGGACATATTATTTTTTCCATCTAGATTCTGTAACTTTAACATATATTCTCAAACCACTAAATGCCGTTAAGTTTTATATTAACTCTAAGCATTGCAATAGTGTAACATATAACCCACATTAGCGCCAGCTCCCCAAAGGACGATGACTTTTCAGCTGTATATCTTTGTAGGATGCTAGGTACTTCATTTTTCTCTTCCTGTCATATGTACTACTGAATCAGGACTAAAACATTAGAAATTAAACAAATTTAATCTGCGGAAGATTATTTCAATTGAAGCACTTCAACAGATGTCTATTGAAATATGCAACTGTTTTCTTCCAAAAGTTGCATTATGTTTTTTTTATGGCATCAAGCCATCAATTAAATCAAAGATATTCCATAACTCCTGTTCTGCCTACCCCTAAACTATTCATATCTTTTTTTCTCCAGGTTGGTATTGCTGATAATACTAGTGAATAGTGATCCATACTGTTTGATATGTATGCTTTACCATTGAAAATAATATCTATTAGGAGACATGCAAAAATAAAGCAGGAGAGAATTTAGCGTATGTCTCATTTAGCTCTTGTTTGAAATGTTTTTCTCAAAATCAATTCTTCCCTTTCATTTCCAGCCACGCACTTTCAAAAATACTATTTTTCATAGTTTCCTTAAATTTTCCTTGATTCGTAACCAAGAATTCAATAATATAATAAATATAAAGAAAAGAATCATTTCTCAAGAATTCAATTTCACTCACCTACTTGACTTTAATGGTGCAGCATCAGTCTTTACCTGCCCCTTTTAAGTTACAAAAGAGGAGATGATCTCTCTCTCTCTCCCCCTTTATAGTTTACCAAGTTTTGTTTCTCCACTGGCATTTACTTAATCAACATTTTAGCCATATGCTCTATCCTTGGATGGTTTACTTTGACTTCGGACGTTTTCGTTTGAAAAAGCCAATTTCAAATATGTCTAGACAAAGTCAACGACAGCAAATAACTAGAACTAATTTCATCCATGGATATTAAGAGAATATGAATGATTGAACATTTAAACTAGAGTAATGTTATTTAGCATCATTGGTGCTTGACACCATATCAATGTGGTATTGAATGATAAGTCAAATTAAGTGAGTCTTTTATTCATGCATTTAATTTCATTTATCATGCAATGCCACATTAATTGCCACATAGACTGGTGCCAAGTATCACTGGTGCTACATAACATTATTCTTTAAACTACATCCAACTAACAAAAGAAGAAATATTGTACCATCTCCACCACAGTTTGACTAGAAAGGAAGTCAAATACCCCATCACTGGCAAGCACAAAGAAGGGATGGTGTGTCGTGAGCTCCAACACTACAATTTCTGGATTTGCAACAACTCCTACTGTCTCAGCAATGGAATCACCTATACTTCTTGTAAAGGCTGTACGAGGATATATCCCATTTTGCACCCATATCCTAGGAGGATCACCATCATAGTCACGACGTCATCATCTTCAGTGCCCCAACACTGCACGTCCGGGTTCTTTAGTCCTTCAATCTGATCCAAAGTGAGAACTCTTGCTCCACAATGCTTGAGTGACACGTTCAAGCTCATCAAGCCGGAAAGGAGTTTGATCAACTGAAAGGTCCACAGCCACAATGTTGTCCCCCCTTCTCTCGGCTATAACAGCTCTTGAGTCACCTGCATTGGCAACATACAATGTCTTACCACACGAACTAGAACAGTAATTGCAGTTGTTCCACTCATGCTATCATCTAACACATCGGCATGCAATTGTGAATTCGTCGTAGAGAAAGCGGCATGGCATGCTTCAACTGCATCCACATGAAATTGACTACTACTAAGCAAATTTTCACATAATCTCTTCTTGATGAAGTTCAAGCACTGCGCGCCAAAATCCCCATGACCGTCAAAAACAGCGAAGAAATGATCATCCAGGCTTGTACCTAATGGAGTGTGAATGCAGAAACTGTCTTGATTAGCCTTATCGAGAGCGCCAGGATAGTATCCTCTCTGAGACATGAACGAGTAATGCAGTTCATAGTTCTCTGACGGAACCTTCACGGTTCGCGAGCTACGAGGAGGTAAAAATTGCTTCGATACACTTGACAGTTGACAGTCTAGTAATACCAACTTCTTGATCCCTCGTTAACTGATGTAACTCATCTCTGATTTCCCCTTCTTCACCATGAGTATAAGCCGGTGAGATAACTTCAACCTCACCAACAGCTTTCACATGTTCAATTTCTTTAACGTCGATGTCTAGGTGCACAAATTTCCCCTATACAGGACCTTGAATAAACACAACCCATTACTTCAAAACAATAGGCCGTGCCAAAATCCAGCCAGAATTCCCAAAAGCTTCATCAGGCTTCAAATTTAAAACAATAACTGCAAGAAAATTTCTCCACCTATTTGTATTCTGGGATCCACTTATCTTAAAAGCTGAAGAAGATAGCCAAAGCCGAATCTTGGAAAATGCAAGAGAATTTATGAACTCAAGTCTTAGATATTCAAAGCACCAAAAATTCCCAGTTCATAAAATTAAAATCCCACAATTTAAATCGACGAAAAGTTCAGAGTAGAATTCTTCATCAAGCGTTCAACGGAAAAGTGATACAGAAACAGAGTTGTGGTTATCTAAAATTCTAAATGCAGATGCGTGCCCCTCCTCCTGTATACAAACATGTACCCTATGACTGACTGACATTGAAAGAACGGAGTAGTGAACATGGATACTTACTAATGGAAATAAAGTGCGGTGATTTCGTGTATCTCAACGCGGATTGATTGACTGACTGTTAAATTAAATGGTATGGGCTGATGGGTATTGCGTGCCTACAGGAAGGGGGTCTGAGCACTTTTTAAAGCGCAGAAGTTGATGATATATAGTGGAGAGTGGAGAAAGACGCCGAAGGAATGCAGTTGAAAGGGTGTGGAAACGTAACAGTGCATGTGTGGAAAGACAGTTGGGGCCGCTTCGTGTCCCAAGCTTTCTGTTGTCTTCAGCTGAGGAGGGACGGGTGGAAGTCAGCCACGCGTGTCTTTTTGTGGTTTGTTGTTGGGATAATTGGGTCCCAGGGTAACCCACGGCACTTCTCGTCTCGTTAATTTTTATTTTTCAGATACAATTTGAGGAACTTCATAGAGGAGTATAGACTCAAACCAAAGATCACATCTTAATAAGAGCTGCACATTACGACTTGAAGTATCACCCTTACTATGTCTCGTTAATTAATAATGCTTTAATAGTGCATCGGATCATAAGATTTTGATAGAAAAAATAAGTCTGAATTTAAAGTGAAGATACAGCAACTGAAGAACAGTAAATAACATCTATTCTTTTCTGAGCTCACAGGAGATATTAAAAAAAAAAAAATGTACATTTTATTCACTGAATAGCATTTGCATTTTATAGCTAGAAACTTGGTTTTGAGCCAACTGTGATTTGTGAACGTTAGTTGTTTCTTTTCTTTATATCTTTTTTGTTCGTTCAGTATATTATTCAAACTTAAAGAAAAATACTACGTTAAGTCTAACATATATAAAATGAAATAGAATGCATGTCGTCTCTTGGACCGATCATGTGCAAAGAAAGGACTTGCTTTTCTTCACATGATGGATGCGATGTATGCATATACAAGTGAGTGGTTGGTTGATGCTCAAAACTCGCATGTGGTTTTGGGGTAGAACTGAGAGATGTCATGTCCAGATTCCAAGCTTTAAACATTGAACTTTGCTACAATATTTCAACCTTCAATCTTTATGAAAATGTCATTATGTGTTGGTTTTTTCCCTTCTCAAATAATTCGCGTCTCCAACTAGGAGAGCTCATGCTTTTCGAGACATTTGTCCCAAACCAAATGCCCACCTTGTAATGTCTAGTCATTTTCGAACGATAAATCTGAGTTTTCAATGCAAAAACAGAAAACTTAATGTATATCGTAAGTGGCTTTTCTATCTAATCCTAGCACGATTAGTGGTTGCAAAGGGCCGGAATCAGGCAAAGAATTGGGACTTGATTGTGCTTCATATTAGCTTCTTTTTTTCTTCATTCATATCAAGATTCAATGTATTTTTTTATGTAATTTTTCCAAATTCCATATTTCATGTCTGAAATCAACAATTTTGTCATATCTAATTTTGTAATTTTCTTAGGAAGTAATCTCATTATGAATAATGTTATGTAGTACTAATGGTGCTTGACGGTTGAACGTGACATTAAATGATAAGTGAAAATAAATAAATAAATAATTAACTCACTTAATTTAACTTATCATTTAATATCATATTGATATCGTGTCAAGCACTAATGTTGTTAGATAACATTAATTTTTTTTTTTTTTTGAAACAAAGATAGCATTAGTCTATTATTATAAGTTAAAAGGCGATGTACCATGATGGTATTGAATCTATTGATAAAATCAGCAGAAACTTTAGATACGTGCTGTTGTTCAAGTGTCATTTTCATGATTTGACCGTGCATCAAGTTTCAACTCCACTACTAATAGGACAAATAGAACACCCCTCCTATATTACCTGACTCCTTTTTAAAATAAATTTTTTCACCTTTATTTTACTTTTTATTAACAATAAATTTTGTAGCTAAACGCGATAAATATTTTGTAAATTTATAGCAAATTATACATTTTGTGATGGTTTTCTTTTGTCATTGATTCCTATATCCTCCTTTTTCATAATTCTTTATTGCTTTATTTGTATTTAAAGACTAATTTATTTGCTTATTATTTATTTCCTTGCAGTGGAATTAGTAGACAAAGCGAGACTTGTTATAGTGATAAAAACATCCCTTTATTGGTATGATCCAGATTCACCATCTGCACCCATACAATACAATTCCAACTTTGTACTTTAAAAAAAAAATGCGATATATTAGTAATAGGCCAAGGATGATTTTTGCCTCAACTCTTATGAGGGAGTCGATTATGCACAATTCGGAAAATGTTCAGGACTTCAGGAGCAAATTTCCTTTTTTTTTTTTTAACTTTTCTCACCGGCATTCTCCCGACCTTTCACTTTGCTCCGTGGCTCGGCGCATAAATCGATAAACGCATCTGCCTAACCAAACCCTAAACACTCAACGCCAAATTTCATACTGCAGTTCTGGAATTTTTCAGTTTCTAAACCTCATTGAAGAAATGAGTAAAGAAAACGAAAACAACGAGAAGAAGAGAGGGAGAGAGCATTGTACTACCGAAAAGTCCTCTAAGAAGCGGAATCGTAAAGAAGTTGCAATTTTTGGCAATTACAGAAATTACTATGGATACAGAGTACGCAACTTTTCATCTATTATTGTCATATTTCATTTATTTTTTCAGTTGTTTAATTTGATTTTTAAAATATTTGTTTATACTGAGGCTTTTAGAGCTAAAAATATATTCATTTGATATTTCTACACGACATTAGTTGAATGATCTCGTTGGACCTCTAGGTGGGTTTACATTGTATGTACATAGAGGTGCTACTTTTTTAAATGTTTGATTGTATAGGTGAATTGTATGGAATGTTCTGTTCAATAATAAATTTATGCTCATAATTAGTTCAACTAGTTGTGTGGCACATTCGCCCCTACAACACAATGTTTCCTCTGTTGTCAAATCGACAGCTTGACAGCATGCGTCACAAATGGTAGTCCTATATGCATCGTAAATGGATCAAACAAACTGGAGGATTTAGATCCAATTTGGACTTGTGATACTTGCCCAATGATCTTATATATGCCTTCTAGATGGTAAATTTAGGTAAAACGTTATGTTACGGTACCATTTCAGTTTGGCAAATAGTCGCATCAATTTTGAAGTAAGGTAATCACCCAATTTAAAAAACCAACAGAAAATGAAATTGGGTTTTTATTAGATTGAAATATGTTGTAACAGAATACATAGGCCCTGATAGAGCAGAACTTGTCTATTTTTAGCGGGAACACTGCTACAGCTTTTGTTTCCTTTGATCAAAGTAATATGAAATAAAGATTGGAGTAAGTCAACACGCTAATAATCAGTTTACAGAGACAATATGGATGATATGTATTACAGGAAAAGGAACTCAGTGGAATGAAAATCGCTTGCTGATGGACGTTATGCAAATTAACGATTGGGCTGTCTAGATTAAGGATACGAATCAAGCATTGTATTTCTCACCTGCATTTGTTGTCAAAATTAAGGCGATCGTGAAATGCATTAGTAGTTCGTTCTGCACTTATATGGCATGTTAGAGAATTATAAGAGTGATGGTCCTACAACTTGCTTTATGCTTTCCTTTACAAACTATCTCAGGCAGAGGAAGAATGTGTGTTCAACTCCGACAGAGAAACATTTGGTTGGACAAGTTCTTGAGTTGCTTTGGAACTGATTATGTATTTCTTTCAATTTGATGTTCCAATGACCTGTGATGGTGGTGGATATAGAATATTGATTTTTTATCAATCAATTGCGAAATGTCTTCATGGATTTGATGAGTGATTCTTTTATGTAATTGTAGTGAATGAAATCAATTGAAATGTGAAAGTTGTTCTAAACATTTATAGTTATATCTTTGACATCTTCTACAACTATTTACTGGTATACATCAATTGATTCCTTGTGCTGAATTATTTTTAATCTACATGCCATGATTATGGTGTTCGTTAATGTAGTTGTTGATGAATGAATCAATGGAAATGTGAAAGACTGAAAGTAATTCCAGACATTCAGTCTGTAATATCTCTGAGGTCTAATACAGTTATTTAGGGTATGCCTTTATTGATTCCTTGTTCTGAATTATTTGTAATCTGCATGTCATGAATATGATGTTCTCAGGTAGATCAGGACTCAGAGGAAGATCCTAGGATAAAGGTGTTGAAGAGGGAATGGTTTGAAGGGAAAAAATGCCTCGATATCGGCTGCAATAGTGGGGTGATCACAATAGCCATAGGTAACCTATGATTCAATTTAATTTCCTGCTGATCAATTTTTACCCAGAATAAGAAATTTGTTAGGATTCACAATTTCATATTCCTGCATATTCTGAGTCAGTTCACCAATGGAAATTCATAATTTAGTAGCATTGGATTTGTCATGTTCGATTCTGACTTCGATTCTTTTTCTGCAGCAAAAAAGTTTTGCTGCCAGAGCATTCTTGGGGTTGACATTGATGGTGGTTAGTGTCTCAAACTCTATCATAATCCATATTTATGCATGTAACGACTGGGTAGATATCATTCTGTTTCTGGGGGCTGCCTACTTTGCTTATTATGTCAGGAGAAGAACTTTCATAGTTTTTGTTTAATTGGGTTTCAAGTGCGCTTTTTCTTAGTATTTGGTTGTGCAAATAATTTATTACTCCCTCCGTCCGAAAAAGATAGTCCACTATTCCATTTTCATCAATCCCAAAAAGATAGTCCACTTACCAATTAAACATTCATTTAATTTTTCATTTCCATAAGTGCCCCTAATTAATTTATTGCTATCACTTCACATCAACTACCCGTGCGTTGAAAGTATTCCAAACAATTAATGAGACGTAAGGGAATATGTGGAAAAATAAGGTAAAATTTAATGTTTCAACCATATTAACTATCATTTCTTAATCTCTGTGAAAATAACTACTGGGCTATCTTTGTGGGACGGAGGGAGTATTAATTTTCCTCTTCGTGAAATGATATATTGAATGCACTAATGCCTTTGTATAACCATAGAAGGATAATTTGGATTAGACAGCATGATCACCAACTGTTCCTAGATACTTGTATCCTCTGATGAGAGATAGTTTCACATGCATGCCATGTTGAAAAAATTGTCTTTTGTAGAATTATATGCCTTTATTCAGAAAAGGTGAATTTTTGAACTTGAAAACACCCAAGCTAGGGTAGAATAAACATATGCCAGGTTATTTACAAGTTAGTTTGGACTGAATTATGTGCAATGATACAACTATACACGTCGTTTGTAATATTTGATGTTGCATGATTAATAATTCCTTTGGGTGTATAAGTTATTGGATTTTACAATCTTTCGTTGGCAGGTGCAGAATATACATCCACTCTTTCATGAGCTTTTAGCCAAAACTTCCTATTATTATAGCCCCCATTAGTTTCCTACTTCTATTTGAACTAGAAATGAAACGAGTGAAATTGACTGGTAGAGAAGTGTTTATACTTGTAGGTCCCACTGGATAAGTGAATGAAAGTGTTCTGATCAATAAGGAAATGACACCCCCATGGAATTGCTATCAAAGGGATATAAAAGAATATATAAAATTATAAACCATCAAATTATATTAACTTCTTTTTCTCTGTACAAGTGATTGTTTTATGGGTAGTCGAAGTGTCATATCCAATTACAGTAATATGGACTATTAGTGTCTAAGGGGATGCAAAAGAGGAGAAACAAATTAGACCGGTACAGATTTACTCAATTATTGCCATTAACTGAAAGCTAGTTTTATAATGATTCATTTCCCAGATGATGTGAACTAGGGAAGTTATCGCTCCATGCCTAACCCTTCTTCTTTTGGCTTGTGGTGAAAAAGTCATCCTAAGTACTATGTGTTTGAAGAAGTTCATCAAAACTTTTGAATTATGTCTGCCTGCATCTTTTACATGAAATGAATTGTTCTAATCATGGTTGATCATATTCCAGGTAGAATTGAGGATGCACATTGGACTCTTAGGAAAGTTGTGAGGACAATTGCTCAGGAATTACCTACTAAGACGCCTACATCAGCAGATTCAAAATCTTTTAATGGTTTAGAATTGCTGACTAATGCGACACCAGAGAAGTCTGCTGGTTCTCTTTTGCAGGGAAAGGACCTGTTTGACAGAGTCTCTTTTCAGAAAGGAAATTTTGTTCAGAATTGGAGGCCACCAGAAAATATATCCTACCATGCAATTCTATGGTAAGAACTTTTATTTTGAATCTTTGTAGCTGATTTTAATGTATACGCATGGAAGCAGGCATTTTGTGCCCAGTTGAAAATAGAATAGGAATTCTGAATCTCTTGATGATGGTAGGTTGTAAAAATTGCAGTAGGTTGTGAAATGGCTCTGCTTCTGTTTCTTCTATGTTTAAGGTTGCATTTTGTCTTGCTCCCATTGTTTGAACAAGAAATATGTTTCATAATTTAATTCACAGGGTACTAGAAAAAGGTTCTCATGTTCTAATGACATTATATCTTGTTTTTTATGTAAGATCATTTTAGAAACTTCAATTTCAACTTCTGTATTATATTTTGTTGTAATGAAATAGATTTTGTTCTCATTTTCAGTTTAAGCGTGACAAAATGGATACATTTGAACTGGGGTGATGAGGGATTAATCACTTTGTTTTGGAAAGTATGGAAGCTTCTGCATCCGGTAGATCTGTCTTTAACACATTTAATTGGTTCTTGTTTGTGCCTCTTTTGAACATATCTGAACTATGCTTGTTTCGGGCAGGGCGGTGTTTTCATTCTGGAGCCACAGCCATGGAGCTCATATTATAGTAATCGTCTCATTTCTGAGGTATTACATCACTATGTACTGACCTTGAATCGCACAAAATGACTATTAGAAGGATGAACAATGGTTGTTGCGTGCTGAGGAGGAAAATCTATTTGCTCTTTTACCAAAATAACCTTATTTACCTTTCACCTAACCATAACCGTTATTATTTTAGTCAATGCTCATTAGATAAAGGGTATATTAGCAAAATCACTTGTAAAATTCACCTTTTCAAATCTTTGTGAAAAAGCACATAAGCCTATATAATTGAGATGGAGGGAGTATGTTTGTTGAAGATAACTCTGTTAAAGCTAAATGTTCTGAGAAAGCAGGTATTCTCATATTCTGCAGACAGCAGCAACTAATTACAAAAATATTCAGATACCTCCAGAAGATTTCCAGGACGTGCTTCTAGACAAGGTAAATTTAACCTTGTCACAATGTAATTTTTACTACATTTTGCTGGGTACAGCTCTGACTACATTTTATCTCTAATGTCGTTGCAGATTGGATTCCGCAGAGTAGAGAACCTAACTTCTAGCTTATCTGGCACCAAACGTGGATTTAACAGACCAATCCTGGCTTTCTGGAAATGACTAGTTTTGGCAGACCAATTCAGAAGATTTATGGATGCTAGTGGATACGTAACCTATCTCAATTCAAAGTCATTGAATGTTACCTCTTGGCAGATATGATAAGGTAAATAGCCCCCCCTCCCTGGGCGCTGGCTCGCTCTCTCTCTCCCTCCCCCCCCTCCTCTCATAATGGTTCGTTTACTGTTGAGCGTACATGACAGACGTCGGGGCAAAATTCCTTTTGGCGATCCCGACCTTTGTTTAGAACTTGAATCTCAAACAAAGTCCAGCTGGAACGGCATGAGTAGTAGTTAGCAAAGTTAGTCCATCCCCACTCATGGTGCTTGTTTATTTATGTGTTATGTAATGAGGACTGTTATTTATTTTTTTTTTTCATGGGAGGGAGCAATGTGGGTGCTTAGTTTTTCATTGTATTGTTGTGCCATTAGAACATCACTGCCAGTGTCTTGTTTAGCCCGCTAATTCCAGCACCTTTGTGGTACTGTTATGGAGTTGTGACGTGAGGTTCGACAAAACTGTATTTGGGGTTTATTACAGCTTTACTCTTCATCAATACACCATAATGACAATTAGGTTTCTAGCCCTTGCTGAACCATGTCCTTTTAACGTAGACACGGAGTGGTTTTAAAATTTCAATTTTGCCTCGTTATATCAGCTTACAAAATTGACGGGGAATGTGTAAAAATCCAGAAATATCAATGTTAATGGAGTATCCGTCCTGGAAAGTTCAATAAAAATGTCCACTTTCAGGTGCAATCTTATACTGCCTTGTTCTTGTGCCATGGAACATTAATTATTATATCAATTACAAGGACTTACAATTGGCCACTAATGAATGGACTGAGTCGCTTTCCCGGTGGAGGTTCAACAGAAATTCATTCATAGACCTGATTCGTATCAAAACATAGCCCACATGACGACTGATAACGCAAACCACCATGCTGAAGTGTCGAAATGAGAATCCCACAACCAAGCGGGCCCCCGTCAATGTCGGGCCACTCGTGTCAGAATGCACGTTTCCGATTTTAAAAAAAACGCACGACAACACGAAACCAACATTTTTTTAGTTTAGAACTTTGTTGCTAGTTCATGAAAGAGAGGAGCGGTGCTATTAGCCGTGTAATGACGTATGATCAAGCGGGCCCCCTTCAATGTCGGGCCACTCGTGTCAGAATGCACGTATCCGATTTTAAAAAAACTCACGATAACAGGAAACCAACATTTTTTTAGTTTAGAACTTTGTTGCTAGTAGTTCATGAAAGAGAGGAGCGGTGCTATTAACCGTGTAATGACGTATGATCAATCTCAAAATTCAATGCAGAAAGGCTAGACACCTGGGGCTACTTATCCATCGAAGCTCTTGAAACTCCCAATTTATTGCATTCTCCCTGTGAACTATTTACTAAAAAATGGGGCGCCAGACGAAAGCAATTCACAGTAAGATGCACAATCCCGAGAAACAATTAGTGATTGAAGATCCTTTTTCACACCTTTCAACAACATTCACAACAAAGAGAAGCTCCCAACTTTCCGCTCACAAATGACCACAAACCACACAAGTCAGAAGCAAGCGATGAAAACTCAAGCAAACAAGCTTTTCAATTTATCCAACCCATCTCTGAGGATGAAAACCTGTTTCGTCAACCTACAGCTCGGGTAATAGTCTTTGAAAAGCCATCAGCTATCAGCAAGTGATGCAACTTGCACGCATTGAACAAAGTTTGTGAAACATGGCTGCCACCCTAAATTCCAATCAGTTAAGAGAGAGCACATTAAATTCACAAGCTGCTAAAATGCCAACATTCGAGACAACCGCGTTAAATTGATACTCTGGTTAATTTTAATTCCCCAGCAGCTGACACAACCACTTTAAATTCACAATCTTCTTGCCTAGTGTATGTTTCAGAAACCAGGTGCTGATGACAGAATTCCTGTTTCATAATCTACCAAATACA
>CAVNYN010247877.1:0-14209 GCA_963692815.1 Nyctanthes arbor-tristis
TCATGGACGCTTACTCCGGCAACCATCAAATCCCCATACACTGAGACGACGAGGAGCAAACCTCATTCATAACTGACAGAGGACTCTATTGCTACAAGATGATACCGTTCGGGTTGAAAAACACAAGGGCAACTTACCAACGGTTGGCGAATTCTATGTTCAAGGATCAGCTTGAGAAGACTATGGAAGTATATATTGATGATATGCTTCTTAAGAGCCTCCATGCTGAGCAGTACATTGAAGACCTCTCCAGAATGTTCCAAGCCCTTAGAGGCTACAAGATGAAGCTCAATCTAAAGAAGTTCTCTTTCAGAGTAGCCTCTAGAAAGTTCCTGTAGTACATGGTCAATCAGAGAGTGATCGAACCGAACTCGGAGAAAGTCAAGGCAATATTTGATATGAGGCCCCTAGATCAATAAAAGAAGTTCAGAGCTTGACAGGACGAATTGCCGCACTAAGTCTCCTTGTGTCACGATTGACAGACAAATGCAAACCTTCTTCAAGGCCGCACTAAGCTTTGGCGAATTCAAATGCATGGACGGAGGAGTGTTAGGCAACTTCACCTGGCTGAATGAGCACCATTCTTCTCCTCATATATTGTCTAAACCATTGCATGGAGAGACACTTTTCTTGTACTTTAGTCATTTCGGAATCTTCGACCAGCATAGTCTTGGTCAAGACAGAAGGACCTGCTCAGCTCCTAGTCTACTATGTAAGCCATGCTTTGCAAGACGCAGAGCTCAGATATCCCCCTATAGAGAAGCTCGCATACGCTCTCGTAATCGTTTCAAAGAAGCTTTGTCCTTACTTTCTCGAGCACAAAATTGATGTCTTGACCAGACAGGTGCTCTAAAAGCTCGACCTGTTAGGTCATCTAGTCAAGTGGTCTATAGAGCTCAGCATGTACAATATTAACCATAAGCAAAGGACGGCCATCAAAGGCCAAGCCCTGGCCGATTTCATAGCCAAACTCACACCCACTAAATCCAATCTCGATAATGCAGAGTCCTTAACTTGGAACTGTACGTCGATGGATCTTCCACTAGTCATGCTTCCAGAGACAGAATCGTCTTTGTCAGCCCCATAGGAAGCTAGCACTAAGAAGCCATCAGGTCTAGCTTCAACGCTACCAACAACGAGGCGGAATATGAAGCAGTTTTGGCAGATGTCAGCATGGAAAAATCATTGGGCATTAAAATATTGATTATCAAGAGAGACTCAAAGCTCGCTGTGAACCAAACAAGTGGGGTTTATGAGGTACGAGACGAGAAGCTCTCCCTATACCAAAGCACACCTTGATCAATTTGAAATTACTCGAATCCCATGAGCTGAAAACAGTCATACAGATGCCTTAGCTAAGCTTGCAACCAGCAAGGGGGCAGGCGAGCTCAGTAGCATCCCAATTGGGGAGCTAGCAACCTCATCCATTGACAAAGTAGGAATGGTGACAATGGAGAAAAACCAGGTAATCAACTGGATGGACCCTATCATCCAGTTCTTAAAGGAGAGAGTGGTGTCACCAGGCGTAGAGGCCAAAAAGCTTAGAAACTGGGCCATCAGGTTCTCATTAGTTGATGGGAAGCTGTACAAAAGACGCTTTGAGGGACCACTGTTAAGATGTCTTACCCCAGCTAAAGCATGAGCTGTGTTAGAGGAAGTACATTCTGGAGTTTGTGGTAACCATTCAGGCAGTCAAGCCCTCACACACAAGATCCTAAGGCAAGGGTATTGCTGGCTTAGAGTCAGGAAAGACGCTATTGACTTCGCCAAAGCTTGTGATAAGTGCCAGAGTTTCACCCCTCTCATCAGAAGCCGGCTAGAAGAGCTGACCTCAGTTATAGGACCATGGACCTTCGCCAAGTGGGGCATAGATCTTATTGGCCACTCCAAAAAGGTAAAGTGGGAACTCAGTTCGCCATTGTTGCAGTTGATTACTTCACAAAATGGGTTGAAGCTGAAGCTCTAGCTACCATCACAGAGCAGAAACGACGAGCTTCATCTGGAAATTAATTGTCTGCATATTTTGACTTCCAAATGCCATAGTCACAGATAATGGCAAGCAATTTGACAATTCAAAGTTCAGAGCATTTTGTGAAGAGTTAGGCGTGAAGAACTTCTATTATACCCCTCAATCATCCGCAGGCCAATAGACAGGTTGAGGCTGTCAACAAAATTATCAAATAGACTCTAAAAAGACGGTTGGAAGCTCTAAAAGGAACATGAGCTGAAGAGCTCCTACCAAACGACATGTCAAACCATGACTAGCGAAACTCCCGTTTTCCTATACAGACCTAAAGTGATGGTCCCAATCACGTTATAAGTCCCTACGTCTAGGGTAACACACTTTAACGAAATGAGAAATGACGAACTCCTCATCAATGAGCTTGACCTTATTGCTGAAAAGGGGGAATTGGCCGAAATTAAAAACACAGCATATAAACAAAAAAGTGCCAAGTTCTATAACACCGGGGTTGGAGTATACAGGTTCAAAGTAGGAGAGGTAGTCCCACGTAAGGTCTTCCTCTCCACTAAAGAGCTAGCCCCCTGGGACAACCTGGGAAGGCCCTTACAAAGTCAGGTGGGTCCTACCAAATAGGGCCTACAAGCTCAAGGATATGCAAGAGGTTGAATTCATGCATCCATGGAATGCGGAGCACTTGAAGAAATATTATCAATAACCGGGTACCAACTCTAAAACCTTATGTCATGACTATCAGGTGATGGTTAGTAAATTAACATACTCTCGCAAGCTCACAATTTCCACACCGTTACTTTTATGACCTAACAGTTAACGATATTTCGAGTTATGAACCATTGTTTAGTGTGTTAAAATATATATCTTTACTTTCCCGCGGCCTTGCAAAAGACAAATCTACGACGACTAAGTAAAGGTTGCGAAACCAAGGCGGGAATAAGCTTCCAGTCAGCAACCTAACACTTGTCTAAAATAGATTTGTCTTATTTGCTTGAGAAACAACTAAAACAAGCTTTCAATTAGTGACCTCATGTCTATGTGAATGGTTACCTGATTGAAACAAGGGCAAGCCCTTGGCTAGCGACTTAACACTTGTGATGACTGGTCACACGATTGAGACTAAAACGAGCTTCTAGTTAGCGACCTTACACTTGTATAAATCCTCACTCGAATCTGCTAATGCACACCCAACCTATAAGAGAACGGGCTTCTGGTTAAGCGTCCTAACACTTTGGTCGGAGAACTTGTTTAAGGCTTTGTGCAAGTAAACACAGGCAAGAACGACTTTCTCGCTAAGATAGTTACAACTAGCGACGAAGTTATTTAAACGAGCAAGTAGTCATAAAATTCTTTCATTTTATTCACAGTGAAATAAAAGAAAAGCGGAAAATACAAGGAGGGAAAGTTGGGGTTTCAAAACTAGTCTTTTGGAGCAGAGGCCTCGATCTCCTCACCAGTAGGAGTTTTAGCTTCAACGTCCTCCGTATCATCTGAGCTCACTTAGCCATGGTATTGCTAAGTTTGCCTAACTTGCTCCTTGAGGAAGGCCAGGTCATACTCAGGTTGGACCTTTTCAACTTCGCCAAGAATTTCCTAGGTCGTCTCATAGTATAACCCGGCAGTAGCTTGTTTATATTCCTCCAAGTTCTTGTATTTGGCCACTGCCTCCTTATATCTGATCAGGTCTTCAGACTAGGTCAGGCTCCCTGCTTCCCTTAGAGCCTGCTCATGACTCAACCTTTCGGTCGCTAGCATATTCTACAGCTTCTCAATCATCTTCCTAGAGACCTAAAGCTCGTTCCTCAACTGAGTGCCCTCATCCTTGGAAATGCCAGATCCTGCTCCTTCTCTTTCAAGGCTAGCTCGGCCTCTTCCTTAGCTTTAGCCACTGGCTCACTTTCTCGGTCACCTTCTTCGCATCATTGATAACCCTGCGAACATAAACCAATACATTCTGGTCTAGCACAGCCGAACGTCCTCGTATGGCCGTACTTGATTGGAGGTCCAGGATCCTTTTCTCCTGAGCAAGTTCCCCCTCCCCACCTGACGCAAGAACCGAGGGCAAGGAATTCGACACGGAACCAGGAGGAGTGGGCTCATGAGCAACCCGTTGATGTTTGGCTGGTGGATTAGTGACCACAAGGTCAGGCTTTGGAAGGATCTTCTTACCAGCAGCCTTTCTCAGAGCAGCTTTTTCTGCTCTTTCTTCTATAAGGCCTCGATGACTTCTTCTGCAGATCTCATATCTTGCATTTTTCCCTTCCGGCTTTTCTTCCCTGAAAAGCATTAGAGTGTCAAGTTCTAAAATGAATACAAATGAGTCCAGAATGTAATTGTAACTTATGGTTATTGGGGGTGTTGGCACTGTGTTCTGACGTTGGTACTGATAGCCCTGTCTCGATTAGGAAACCCTCATTAGTAAGGTCCCTAATGTGATAAGCTTGAGCTTTCAATTTGGCGATCTCTTGCGCCTGTTCCTTGAAGGTTGAGGATATCAGTTACGGCCGATCAACTCCTGAAATAAAGAGAGTGAAAATATAAGTATTAGCTTGGCAGCTCTTAGAAAAAGCCCCTAAGGAACTACTTACCAGCAATCGTATAGCTTGTTGCCAAGTTCGTGTCCTCATGGCCTGGGATTAGCGAGGTCTTCCAGTTACCTCATATCCAAAACCAGCTCTCCTTCCAGTCTGGGACTGACTCAGGAACTCTCTTTACCAAAATTTCCTAGAGCACTGAGCTCCTGATTTGGGACGAGCTTCCACATAAAACCACCTCTTTCTCCCAGAGAGAGAGGATTTCAACAGATAGTAAGAGTCAAAATCCTTAGGGCTACGATACCCTCAGCCCTTATGCTGCCAAAAAGTAAAGACTCCGATTATGGTCCGCCACCCAATCAGCGTGAATTGTGACAGGCAACCCCTCAGAATTGCAATAGCTTGGTCAAAGTCTGGGAAGAGAAACCATGAATCCAGCCTCGAACATCTTCGTGTTCGTGGCTATACACCCCTTAGGAGGGTTGTGGGCCTTTTTTCCTTCATAAGAGACCCATAATGCCATGTCATCTGACACACGCCATTGACGACGGATCATGTGTAAATCTCTCTCCCTCACCTATGAAAGGATATCCTTACACGCCCATGGTAAATCTTTCTCGAGTACAACCACTGCCAGAGGCCACCCACTAGAACTTGCCTCTGCTTCCCTCCCTCTTCCTCACTCTCTCCCTCCATCCAGTCAACCTGAACCTTAGGCTTCTCCCTTTCTAACCCACTAGACCAGTCGACGTTCACCTGAACCATTTCTCCTTCTCCACTCACCATCCTGTTACATTTGACTTTCGATGAGCAAGGCAAAATTAGAGAAGAAATACCCAAGAATCTCTGAAATAATAGAGAGGGTTACCTTATTGGAAGAATTCCCCAAAGAGAAGAGTGCAGCCTCGAAGGGAAAATTTTTACCGAATGAACAGAAGAATGAAAGGGGAAACGAAAGTGAAGGGAAGAGTATAAATAAGGTTGGGGAGGATAAAGCGTGGTGGCCGCGTGTTGCCTGGGAAAATGTAAGGGCAGTAATCAAATTAATGATTACCACCTCCGAATTCATTAGATCACTCCATTCCATCAAACAGCGGACACGTGGCAGGATTGAACTAAACTGAGGGATTTCAAAATTTGAAGTGACCGGTTTAGGCGCCAAGAATTTTAGAACAAAGGCAAGCAAGACCTCAAGGCCGTTTGCCCTGCAGCTCAGGAACAACGATCTTGAGGGGGCATTTTGTGGCCACCAGGTTGCCAGGTCGATGGTCAAAGGATCTCAGAAGCGGGCCCTCTATGCCTGGGGGGATCCAAAGACCTAAACAGCCCAATGTGCTGATGACCTGAAAGCTCATAATCGCCCAGCGACTGGAAAAGCTCGTTACCACTTGCGTCCCGTATATTTCAGCATTCAGGTCCCTAAAACGCTATTTCCTATAGGTCTTAAGGTTACGGTCCTCAAAAACTCACCTAGACAGTTGCTGGCAAACCCACGTGTGAAGCCTTATCCCTTACTGCTGATGGGACTCGAGCATTAAATACAGCTACCTGCTCTATACAGAATTGAGACAACCATTAGTCAAAAGGTGAAGGCCAAGTCACAGTTGAAATGATCCAGATATCATCCTTGTGGGCCTGATATTAAATGCATGTAATTATTACTCTACAAAATTATGTGCTATGAATAGCCACAAATGGAACTGAAAAAGGGTTCGGCACCCAAAACTCATTCTTATTGTCTTTGGCTCATTTACTTTCTTTCATTTATTGTAAACATTCTCTAAGCTTTCACATTTATTTCTCATATCGATTCTAATACGAATTTCCCACGTAAGCAAATCTTGTTTATTGAGTCGAAGGCTAAATTTGGCATTAACAAAAACTATTTATATATACTAATGAATTCAATTAATCTTTTAGGGTTCATGTAGATCTGACGCCATCGACGCCGACGCTGACACCGTTGCCACTGCCACCACTTCCTTTCATGAGCACAATTATATGAGACAGCTTTCAAGATAAACCTCAAGAATTAAATATCCCTAATCTAGCATAAATGTCCATGAATTTAGCCTCTACACCACCAAGAAATTGCAAGCTAATGCAATCTCAAACACAGCAGTAGCTGAAAGCCCATTTATGGCTCTGATTTGTGGCTTCCTGCAACATTCCATCTGGGCAACTGATGCGGTTTCCAAATCCTTTGCCTCTCCCTTAAACATGTCTTCCATCATAGTCAACACCAGAGTAGAAGCCGGACCCAATCCAGATAGTATATCACTTTAACCGAGCCATTAGATGAAAGACTCTTGATTTTCTTTGCCATACGATCCATTATGGCTCGGGGTCAAGGTGTTACGTGACATGGGGTGGTTGATAATTACATAAGCCACACTATCGGGCTCTACCTCACCAATGTGACATGTTCCGTAGAGAGAATTTCCCTTTTTCTTATGAAATTTTTCATAATTAATTATGTCGTTACCATGTTTTTTTATCATGTCATATTCCAAATTTTGTTACCATGGTTTTTTAGCCTTTTCAATGATTGTTACCATTTTTTTTGGTCATTACTTTTGTATTACCATGTTTTTAAATGCAGATGTTTTTGTTACCATAGTTTGTTTCTTGTTACCATATTCTTTACTGAATTATTTACCATAGTTTTTTTTGTTACCATGTTTTTGTAATTGTTACCACTAACATTTGTTGGGTTGTTAATAGTAGAAATTAGAGAAGAAGTGTTCTTGAAGATGACAAATTACATGCAGATCTTGGCAAAGTGCTACAATCTGAAATTAAGGCTAAAAGACTTCCGTGCTGGAGACCTTATGTTAAGGAAAGCTGAAGCCGTAGGGCATGACACTTGGAAGTTAGGACCCAGTTGGGAAGGCTCCTATGAGGCCATCAGACAAATTCAACTAGGATCTTACAGCTTAAAGGATATGAACCAGAAGCCACTGCCCAGACCATAGAAAGCCGACAACCTAAAGCCATACTTCAAGTGAAGACTTGTTACTTTTGTAATGATGCAATAAACGGGAAAGGTACTCTTGTTCCTCAACCTGGGTTTTTTTATTCCCAGCAAGTTTTATCCGGGTGAGGTTTTAATGAGGCCCCCTTCTTCCTCTTTACTTCATCAAAGACAATGAACAGAATTTCTTGCAACAATGCTTCATTTTTTGTTAACATAGCACGTGAACAATCTACACCTCCTAAATACAAGGAGCAACCTCAAAGGGTAAATACAAGTAACCCTTTACCAACAAATCTTCTAAATATAAATAAAGAGTGTGACCTCAAAGGGCTAATAAAAGTAACCCTTAATAGACACGCCTTCAAAATACAAGTAGGCAGCGCGATCTAAAAAGGTGAATAAAAGAAATCCTTAATCAAATGGGAGAATCAGAAGGGGGACCTAAGTAGGCCGACCACAATTGGTCGTCCGATAACTAGGATCGACCTCTAACTGAGATTGACCGCTATCATTCACTCAAATCCTTGATATCATCTTAAGGAATTAAATCTCAAATCTCTGAACACAAATCAAATTCAAAGTCACACACAATCATATTACGTGCAAAATTGAACTCAATCGAAGGGTTATAAGAGATCGAGTCGACAAAGGTCGACCAAAAATAGGTCGACCTCAAATGAGGAATAGGTCGACCTGAAAAGGGGCGACTTGAAACAGACGCCAAAATCGTGGTAGTCGTATTCAAATATCAATATACAACATAATCACATACAAGGAGATTGAAAGAGAAAACACGAGGCAACGCAAAATTAGGTTGACCCGACGTCACATCTTGTGGCAAAATCATGTTTCTCGCCTTAGTAAATTTCCTAATATCAACATATACACCATTCAAAGTCACATGCAAACCTATTACATGCCAAGAAGAAGACCGCAAGAGGATGACACAATAGGGCGCCTCAATAGTGGCTTCTCCCTTCTTATACAAACCGTCATACAATGTATAAACTGAATACATGAAAAAAGCCAACATAAGTCATACAACGACTTCATTGCACGACCAACGGGAAGTCGGCCTTAATCAGGTCATCCTTTGTCAACATGGTGAGGGTCAACCCTCTGGAGGTCACCCTTTTGTCGACCTGATGAGTTTGACAGCTGGTTACGGGAGGTTTGAACTCTATCTGTTAAGATCACAAAAAGACAACCTCTAGTAGGTCGCTCCCTTATCAACCTCTAGGGATGGCAATGGAGCGGATCAGGGCAGATCAGCACCGATCCGTTTTGCCCAACAAAACAATTATAAAACCATGATTTGCTTCACAATATCAGACTTCTGAATCATAGCTGATTGGATCGGATTATAGATCGGGATGGATCACGTTTCCATCTACTAACTGATCCACAAAAGTATCTTTTTTTTTTACTAAAGCTATACTCTAATCTCTTGCAGTTAAATGACGAAATCAAACCACTAAATATATAGGGCTTCTTTTTGGTATCTTTATCAAAATAAAAAATTTATCAAATCAATGCCAAACACATATTCTCCACCAAGAAAAAAAACCACACTTCCCAATAATATTTCTTTATATTACCAGCAAACATTATCCTATAAATGATAATGTACAAAACCTTCCCGACACGTTTTCCTTTTCTATGTACTCCATATGGGAGAACCCACATGTGGTTTCTGGGACCCAACAATGGATTCTTCCGTGTGGTGCATATGGGAGAGTGATATGTATCCCGAAGGTTTTGTAACAGAACTTCAGGAATGTTCTTGAACATTTCCATTCCTATAAATCTAAAACTCTCTTACTATATAGCTCACAAAAAAAGCTCATAGTATGACCATAAAAGTACCGTACTAATCTACAATCTATGATCACTCAATAGTCAATACTCTATACTCATCATTCATCAACAAAATATTTCTTACTTAAATTTTTACATCAGACATTCCTACATTTTTTTAAAAAAAATTAATATTGGAGCAAATCAGACGAATTGGATTGACTCCGATCCAATCCATCCCACGATCCGTTGGTAGACCAGAAATTTTACCACAATCTGCTCCACCAATTTGTAGATTGTGAAATTTTTTCTCAAACAGATCAGGTATCCATCGGGTCTAGTACGGATCGGGTTTTTCTGCCATCCCTATCAACCTCTTATAAGGCGACTGGGTTCAAACCCCATGATCAATCAAGGTTATCGAATATAATGCAAAGGTAAACATCACACCACACAAAATAACAAGCAGGCCCTGATACATAACCAGCTAAAGAGTTAAAAGTCGTACAGGCTATGCAAAATGAAACCTAACGCAATCAGTAGAGGTCATTATAGATACTTCAAAATACTTGAAACATTTTTTCATTGGAGCATACCCCAGACAAAAGGCAAAGCAGATCGGCAGAGATACTTAGTCATGAGGATTCGCCTAAACTTGGTCTTCCTCTTCATTCTCCCCATATATCTCATTTATATCGTCATCCTGACAGGCATCCTCTTAAGAAGGAGGGCCACAAAAAGGCCTCAGATGAAGTCCAGCATGCCCCACTAGAAGTAAAGAGAGGCTCAGTGTTGAGATTAGGAGCATGTAGAAGACACCATGCCCTACATTCCATCACACCCCCCTCATACATACCCAACGCATACTTGCCCTTTTCAAGTTTGAAAACCTTTCTTTGCTTATAGTTCTCCATAGCCTCTGTAGTCTCTCTTACCTTTTACTTATTCAATCGTTCGACCTGCACTCAGAAATCCTTGATCCCATCCAAACTCTTCTTATGCTCTAGCTCAAAGGCTTCAAGTTTCTCCATTAGTTTTTCTTTATATGTCTTAGGATCTAGCGCCCTTTGGCAATGGTATTGGATTGTTACTACTGATCAGCTATCCGAGTCAAAGCATTCTACATAGCTCCCAAACCAATGCTAGCCGGCTATAAAACAAAGGTCATCAGAAAGCGATAAAAAATATGTATTTAATTAATAAGGTCGAGCATATGCCTTAGTCATCGCATAGAGGAAAGCTTCAACTCCAATGTTCAAAACATGGTTCTTCTCATACTTGTCAAAAAGGTCACTCAACAAACCTTTTTTGAAATTGGTTGTCTACACTAGAACGAGGCGGCCTCAAAGTCCCCTCTTTGTAACCTTCTCTTTGGCTCGAGTTTGTGGACGAGGTCCCTCCTCGCGTGCCCTCTTAGGATTACTTCTATACTCTAGCCCCACTTCTCAGCAGCCTCCGCACAAGCAAGCACAAACTTTATGAGAACCTTGTTATTGACATGCACCATTTCTACAATAGTTCAACACAAATACTTAGACAGTGAAAAGCAAAAGATGCAAACAACAAAGCTAAAAAGCTTGACTTACCCTCCATTTTGATACCGACCATCTTCAAGGTAGAGACTAGTGAGGAGGTCATGGCCAGCCTCACAGATGAGCCCATAATCACAAATTCTCATGTCATAGATGACCAAATCCACATCCGTTGACCTAAGCTTGTTGAAACAGGCCTAATTTCTCTCTCCAGCCAGGGCTACACCCAATTTTTATGACCTGACATATAAAAGAAGCATCTATGGATAGATGAAACATAGGGGGAATGCCCATAGCCCTCGCTAGAATGAAATAATAACAGATTAACCTCCAATCACTAGTCATCATTTACCCCGAACACACTTCAATTTCAAACAAAAAGTCCAAGAAAAAATGGTTCAAGGGAAATTAAAGACCTGAAACTAGTTGAGATTTATAAATAGTCACCATATGCTCCTCACACTCGTGGGCCAAGTCATCAGGACCAGGCACCCTATATGTGTAATAGGGGAAACGAATCATACTTATGCATCAACTTCACAATCTGATGTACTTTTACTCTACTTCTCTTTCTTGGAAACACATTGCTCAAACAATCACTATCTTCCTTATTATCCTCCTCTTCACTCTCCACCTCAACCATAGAACCACTAATATTTGATCCTTGGTCAGAATTGAAACCCGCATACTCGACTTCTAAAGGGGTCTGTACAATCAATTATCCTCAGGTTACCCCTCGCATCCTACTACTAGCCATCTTAAAGCGCAATTGTTAAACACAAGTGAAACCTTACTAGATGCTTCTAGATGGGAAACCGAGAAAATAAAATCACAATAGATGAAAAAAGACTGAAATAGGTCACCTAAATTTGCTAGAAGGTAGCCAAAGTTGAGAAGCAAACAGGTCACCCAAATTTGCAAGAAGGTCACCCAAGTTAAGAAGAAAACAGGTCGCCTAAAGAAGAAAAAATGTCGTCAAGTTGAGAACCGAACAAGTTGCCTAAAGAAGCCAAAACGTCGCCCAAGTCGAGAAGCAAAAAGTTGTCTACACTCGAACAGGTCGTAGGTCGCGTAACTAGGGAAAGAAGAGATGGCATAAGTTGACCCAAAGGTGCAAATCGTGTGAATGGTTTGCAAACTGCCAATTTCTTGAAGAAAAATCCCATGCTTGAAGCTCATATATATATATATATATACCCACTTAGTTCAAACTCCAAGGTGGCATGACTCTTCTATGCATGAGGTTGAGTATGTAAGAGAAGAAAATAATTCTTTGCCATTCAAGATTCACTTCATCTAGCAAGATAATACATTCTCTCGTGAGGGAAATCATTTCCTCACAAAAGAAGCTCTTTTTCTCGCTAGGAAAGCAATTTCTTCTCACCAAAAATAAATAAGCTTCTTAAGGAGAAAAGATTTCAGATAAAGACACATAGGTTACTGATTCTATTCGTAAAAATATCGAGAGTTAGTTTCTCTTTACATATTAAGGTCAACCTCGACCTCATATGCAAGGGGGCCTACGGCAAGGGTAAAATCTGACTAGCAAGAATTGGGCCTTTGCCTTTTTAATGGGCCTATATCGGTTTGAATTGGGGGGCCCAATCACAAGCCCATTATGGTTCTATTTCATCATATCACCTTTAGTTTTTCTATAAATAAGGGTTAGCACACCCCCAAAGTAAGTTCTTCTCATTTTTCTCAGTTTTTATATTTTGTTTTTATCCTCTCCTACAACAACTTACTCCCACACTGGAGGGGCTTCAAAGTCATCCCTTGAGGCCTTCTCTGTAGGTTGCTGCGCTCATGGGGAGACCAAGAAATCATCTAGGTCACCCAAAAATTTGACTTTGACAGTTGTGTTCTTTCTTTAATCCTTTTCTTATGATTTTTTTTTTTAATTTTTACATGAAGCATTGATTATAAACCTAGGTTTCTGTCCTTCTTGCCCGAGTTAAGTAATTCGACCTTTTGTCACATCAGATTACTACTCTTAATGTATAAGTTTGAATTGCCAAGGCTTTTGAATATCAGAACTACGGGATGATGGTTTGTTTGCGGGTAATTAGATGCCAACAACGATTGATAAATTTCCCGCTTAAAGGGAGAAAAATGGGCTCATAACTAACATTTCTTGGAATGGTGGCTGAACATGGCATCCATGATACAAGATGTGTCATTTGTGCCTTTCTTTGCTTTTCTTAGCTTCATGTTCATCGCCATAATATGATAGACGTGAAAACTAAATTTAGATACGTTTTATATTTCATGGAAAATATTTTCCATCTTAAGCCAAAAAGTGGAGATTTTCCTTGAAATCAAGGAAAATGAATTCTCATGGGGAAACATTTTTCATGGAAAATGAATTCCATTTCCTTTTCCGCCCTCCAATCAAACTCACTCTTAACGTCAAATTATGAAATTAAATTGTTGAACTTTTAAAAAAATCCAAATAATAGTAAAGGTTTGTTGAACTTTTAAAACTTTTTGTTTCTGATTTTGGCTGCATAATGGATATTTCTCGACTAGCTAGCAAAGGTTTAGCTCTCTCTCAGCTTCATATTCATGTCGTAATATATACTGGGTTTGACATTAAGTTACAGAGTGAGATCATTGAACTTTTATAAATGATCCAAATATTGGGAAAGGTTAATTTGTTGGACGGGACCATGTAATTTCTATACACCTTCTTAGTGCTTTCAGAATTTATATCATGATAAAATGAATGCTTTGATATTTGTTATTGCTGATTTTGGCCACATAATAGATATTTCTCAGCTAGCTGAACTGTTATTGCCCCTCACTACTACATATTTGACAAAAAAAAAAAAGGGAATACACGTTGGTTTCTATGCAAAAACAAAAGAAGGTGGTATTTTTGTAATCAAGACATGTAGAATCCACATAGGTTGCGAATAGAAACCGACTGTAAGACAATATAGCAACCAACGCCTACTGTAAATACGCATTTAACATGCATGTCTGTTGTACTAACAATTGACACCTAAAGTGCTTATTCACGCCATCATACTACCAACATGTGTAGTCTTTACTATTTGCGTCGACATCTTACGCATCGCCTTTAGAACCGATGTGTATTTAACAAAGTAACCCACATTTAAAGAGTTATTTTGTAGTAGTGCCTGCATGTCCACATGGTAGAAACATATCTCAGCGACAACCATTGTAACGCCCCGAGCTCTGGATACCCGGAACGTTAGTTAAAACCTTTAAAAACAACTTTTCAAATGATATGACTGCTTAACCCAACGGTAAAATGCGGAAATTCTCATTTCAATAAATAATTTAAAAAAAAACTATTCCTTATAATAAAAACATTTCCCGAAACAGATGAAATAAAGTCTTGATAATAAAATCTTAAAAATTTCTTAAA
>CAVNYN010247879.1:0-10230 GCA_963692815.1 Nyctanthes arbor-tristis
GTCAACGGCCCGGGGCTGAAACCGGGCACCGATCCAGTTGTAAAAAGAGCATCCATGGAAGCCCGAGGCGGCACGGTGATTGTTGGCCGTGCCACCACCGTGCCTTTGGAAGCCGCATCTCCCCCTGTCAGGGTCTCCCCCATTCTTGATTCTGCACGTTTTTCCCCAAAACCCCAAAAACCCAAAAATTAACCGAGAAAAGATATAACTTGTATTCAATTGGTCGGCAAGAATTGCAGATTAAACGAGTAGGTCCATCTGGATTTTGGTTTTGCTTTCCCGTTTCCTCCAGCTCCAAAATCCACCCTATCTAATATATGTACGTATAGATAGAAGATGCCACTTGTGATAGGAGTAACTGCTGGGACCCTTAAAAATCACACAAACCTGAAAACATGACTAGTCATTTTAACCAAGTTGCTGGTTTCTCTGTTTCTCTCTCCCCTGTCGGTCTTCTTTGTAGTTGATTACTTTACGATATCTTTCAATTTTCAACAAGAAAAAGTGGCCAAACCGACTGGATAACAACACATTCTCTAATACTGGATTAGTTTATTTTCCCAGCTAAAAAACATAAATCGTTAAAAAACTAATACACCGCATAGCTAGCGGTAGATACTAATAGTAAAATTAGAATACAAAAAGAAGAAGAGGAAGAAGGAAGATTGCAAGGGAGAAGGAGAAAGAGAGTAAGGGTGGACACACAGGTTTTTGTGATTTTTTAAAGTTATTGGGAGAGAAAAACCTCAATTCAGTCGGCTGATTATCACATTAAGTGGAAAATATTAATATGTCTCTCATAAGACGACGGCTAATAAGTTTTTTAGTGTTACATATCAAATATTTAAAGAGTCGTAAGTTACATTTACAAGTTTATTAGCCGGCGATAGAGCCAAATATTGTGACATTGAAATAAAGTTTTACAAATTTAATAGATTTAAAATATAATATTACATAATCAGATGGACAGTTAAAAATTTTCAAGCTTTAAGAACGTAAACGAGCATTTTAGACGTGGATAAGCTCAAATAAAATTTTCAAAAGACAATTTTTTTAAATGACAGAAAAGGGAATATAAGAAAAAGTTGAAAAGGAATGATTGAATTTATTACTCAAGATGATTAGTCATTGTCGTTGGCCAACCCCTTGTGTACCCCTTACGCTTCTTACAATGATCTAAGCAAGAAAACGTGCATATCTATAGCCTCCATAAATTTTCCCATTATTTTAAAATAAGAAAAAGAATTCTCAATTGAAAAGTTGGATAGACGCCAAATTTTCATAGAAAAAGAAATAGATAATTGAAAGGGCTGTAACATTGTTATTATTAATTGCTTCTTCTAAAGGATTAAACTCTATTATCATACGATGTTTAATGCATCAGGGACCCAACGGGACGAAGCCAGTTGGTGTAGCTGAGAGGTACACTGCATTTGCTCTTTCAACTTGGCAAGTGGAACCATTAATTAATGAAAAAGTGCATTTTGGCACACTACACTAGCCGCCAGCAACTCAGCAAACCACATTATAGTATAAAGAAATGTGGCAATCACCTATTAAACAAAAACTAATTGGATCACACATGAAAGAAACATGACAAGTTTAGATCTGTCTTAAGTCTTAACCTGTCAGGACTTGGACGTATCTACCAACGTAGAGAACAAGATGTTATTCTACTTTCAAGTTTTCGCTAGTATGGGAATATGGAGAACGAATAGCGCCCACATCAACTGTCAATTATCAAGACTTTTTATAAAAGTATTTTTTGGAGTGAGGACTAAGCTTAGAATAGCGTCCAATGGACACCATAGAATATACCAAGCTTAGAAGCTTATCCTACTACTGTACTGATTTCATTTCATAGAGCTTGAGATTTAAGAAACAGCACCTACCGCCAAAAGACTTCAATTGATGCCCAGAAGCCCCTTACCACTTGCATAGAGAGCCAAGTTAGCTGCCCTCACTTAAGGGGTATATATCTCCCTGCGGGGGACTGTCGAAAATCTACGTGTGTAAAGGAATAGTGATAGCTTAAGAAAACATTAATGGCTTCGCCATAACATGAATTAATAGCCAACTCATTATCCGCACTGCCTCAAAGTTAATATACAAAATGGAAATAAATGAAGCTTTCCCCACAGATATTTTACAAAAAATCCTCCCCAGCCCTCAAAACGAAAACAAAAAACACTGATGTTACATGGCAACATAACAGTCTCACCAAATTCTTGTCTTGGTAGGCAAGAGGATAAATCAGTAGATATCCCAAAAAGTCAAAAAACCAGTCCAGTATAATCTAGTGAAAAGAAGGAAAGAATACTTCGATCTGTTTGGTCAAATTAGTCCAGTCTTCTTAATAAGTACTCGACCTGGACTTCCTTTGTCAATGGCATGATCCACTCACCATAAAGATCAGCAACTAGGCTTGGATTGATTTTGTAAACTGGGTCGGCATCATCTTCTCCTTCATGCATTCTAACCTCTTGCCCATATGTTTGGGTTTTCATTTCCACCCTCTTCTTAATTGCTTCTTCAACTGCCGGGTATGTTAGCAAATCCATCAGCTTGACTCTATCCTGGAACATTTAACGGAGAACTAGGAGTTGTCAATATCGAAGATTTTCATTATCATTTACGAGGAAAAGGAAAAGGATTGGCTCATAAGGAATTAAGAAAATTTTGAATAATAGCACATTTACCTTTGCTAGAATGGCAGCTTTGTACACATCTGGGGAGGATCTGAATTTCGCCTGCGCTACAAACTTACCATAGTGAATTCTCTTTGACAGGGCCTGCAAACGGGATTTTGACAGTCAACATAAAACAAGTTCCTTTTGCACAAAAGTGATTTAAATTTCCATGATATAGGAAAATTATTGTATTAGCCGTAGAACTTACTTGTGCGTGATATACTGACATGCGAAAATGATATGCATGGAGTAAGATATATAGACAGAATACACTTTACATCATTTAAGGAAAAGCTAAAACAAATCAAGAGGATAAAGCCGAAAACAAGAGGTAAATGCCTATATGCAAAATCTGCATTATCATCGCCTACTTGAACGAATGTGATCATTTCTTAAGCTAATCAAACATTCGCTAGAATGTTTACCTGCAAACAAATTGTGTCACAAACTGCAGCTGATCCATAGTTACCATCATCGCCTTCTTTAACCAACCTAGGTAGAAGATTTTTGAAGTACATGTCCCATATTGTGACATTAATATTGATTGCATCAGCAGCAGGATGCAGAACCTGTTTGCTTAACAGAAAAATGGAAATTTAGGAATCAATTAATCTTGGGAGAAAAAGGAGGTTTTTTTTGGTTGGGGGGGGCGGGGGGTTTGGTCGAAGCGGGAGGAGATTAGAAGAGCCAATCACACAATTAATCTAAAATTTTGGCAAATCTTAATTTACTTCTTTCTTTCATTGTTTTTCCTCTCACTGTAACAATTTAGGAGATCAGGTTGCTAAGATAGAACATTTACTTTATTACCTAGTTCAATGGTTGGAGTGGTAAGCTGGAACTGCTAAGTAGAAATGTCACCTGTGGGTATTGTAGAGGTGGCAACAATGGTTCAGGTACATCATTTGGGAAGAAAGGATGCTCATCCGGGCTCTTGTATCTGCCGAGCTACGTCAATAAAAATCAGAAAATGCATATGTTTGTACACATTAAAGGTTGAGGGGAAAAAGTGGTCTTACATACCTGAGCATGTAGCTTTTCAGTTTCTCTCACCATGTAATCTACCAAAGAGCCATGGAATCCATCCATGGCAAAAGCCTTAGAGTCATATGTCTCTGCATTGTAACAGAATTGAGCCCTCTCTACTAGGCTAAATATAATGCTATCCTCTTGCCAGATCAGAGAGTTTCTAATACCATCAAGAGTATAGCTCTCGGTCTCATCGACCCTATTTTTAGTTGCCAATCTGAAAGGTAAACATAACATATTCAAGAGCAGATTAAATGACCTAAATATTTTGTTTTTCAACTTATATATCCAAATGTAAAAAGGTAAGAGCTTCAAGAAGTAATGAAACTAAAATATATCATGATCACACGAAGGTAGGAGCTTTCTTGTTTGTATATCATGATCACACCAAGGAACGTGTACAAAAGACAAAGTTTTTCATGCTCAATCCAATGGTAGAAGAATCTTTTCCCTTTAGCTAATATTATTCAAGTAAAACATATTTTCTTAAAGGTTGCAGGGAGTGAAGAATCATATATTTTCTTGGGTATAAAAATTCCTAATCTACAGCCATTTGATCATTCGTCACTAAATGTTGATGCCAAATTTTTATTGTGACTTCAACTAGCATGGCATTGGGAACTCTTGTCAAGAACATTTGGACTGCCAGCATGAGAATCAAATACCTGCTGCAATTACACTGCATCCAGTCCTAGGCAACATATGTGGTGTCTCACCATACTTGGCATGAATCTTTTTCATTTTATCCAATCTGGACAGCAAGGATTACAAAATGATGCAACGCAACAACAGAGTTCAAAATCAGAACAAAATGGTAAATCCTGGTTAAGTGTCTTGTTAAGATCAGCTGTTCAAGGGAACCAGATGACTAGGGTTCTACTAAAGATTACAGTACATTGCATATCAAAACTTTACTCAATTTGCTCATTTGAATTTGATTAATTAAATACTGTTCCCCGAGCGCACACATTATAGTTGAATCATGCGGCCAGTTAAGAAAACGAAAATCAGCAAATGCAAGATGCAAAAAGTTAAGCATGGTACTCAATATCCAATCAGCAATAAAATCCCTAAGACAAGACCAGAAATTATACATCATGAGCTAAAATTGGAAACTCAAAAAGGATAAGGTTCCTACACAATAGAAGCCGCGGAGGATTGATTTGACAAAACGTGCTTTTGCAATCCTAAGTTGGATAGCCCAAAGCTGCAATTTTTGTGACAATTTCGAAGGAGTAAAGAGGAACCGGTTCCCAAAATCTTGGACCTGTCGGAACTTGGCACGGCGGCTGAGACGACTCCTAGCAGCTTGGCGTCCATTTTCCAGTGTAGAAAGACAACATAGGCAAGATACGAAAAGGCAAAGAGAAACGAGATTTACGAAGGTAATAAAACAACCAACGGTTTGGTGCGCGGTGGGCGGGTGTAGTTGGTCATCGCCAAGGGCGTCAATGTTGGCGAAAAGCAGCAGGCGAAAGAATATGGGGAATTTGCATTAAAGGTCCTCAAACTTCTCGAAACACTTAATTGGATCCAAAATGAGCCCAACGTAGGATCAACCTCAAACCTAAGCCCAACTGACAACACCAATTACACCCAGGGCTGACGCAACTAAGGGCCCATTAACACTTAATGGGCCAAAACTTAAGCTTAACGGCAATTCATTAAGGAGAAATTACGTATTTACTGTGCAAAACCAATAATTTTTATATTTACTTGTTTTTTTCTTTTTTTTCAAATATACTGTGTGTACTGTGTATTGTTACTTTTTATATATTATTTTATTATTTAATTTCATGTTATTTTTACCCCTCCTTCTCGGCCTAGGTACGGCTCATTGAACTTTTATTGGGCCACTGATCACTACTCTATAAAGGCTAAATAAAGCAATGTTTTGGCCCATGAAGAAAGTCCTCGAATTTGCTATATAATCTTCAATTAAGTCCCCAATTTTATTGGAACTGTCAATCAAGACTCGATAATTGTCAGTACCAATCAAGGTAGTTTTCAGTCTTATATAGATGATCTGTTTGAGCATCATATTTTTGCAAAATTTTTAATTGTGTCGTCTTATATATCTTACAAACACTATTAATTGGAACCATAGTAAAAATGGTCAGTTGAGCCCAATCTTATTCAAATTTATAATTTAATCCCTTACCTTGCCAAATAGTTAGTTGGGTCTACTCCAACCTTATCAAACCACAAATTTATGCCTTAATATTATCAAAGTCACAATTTGAGTTCCAAAATCATTAGAAATCGTCAAATGGGGCTTTAGTATGTCATTCAAGTTATGTAGTATTTGTTTACAAATTTTATCAACTTAGCTCATTTTCGTCAGTTGTATCCCTTGGTGTCACATGAACTAAGGGCTACATCACCACTATGATATACTTCCTTTGTCCCACAAAGATAGTCTAGTGATTATTTTCACATAGATTAGGGAACGATAGTTAATTAATATAGTTGAAAAATTAAAATTTATCTTATTTTTCCAAATATGCAAATGAAAAATTAAATAAATGCTCAGTATGGTAATTAGACTATTTTTTTGAAACAGAAGTATATACTTTTTATGGGTATTTTTGGTAGCAGGGTATCATACAAGTTGGGGTTGTGCGTTTGGCTTGATAATGTACTAAACCTAGCCACATGATGCTAACTCAGTCGGAATGCAATCAAGTTGAAGGCTATTTAAAAAATGAAAATGAAACTTAAAACAAAAACCAATTGGAAGAAAAAGGCGTCGAACCTATCTCAATAGCCACACGCCAAACTCTTAAAAAATGATAATAATCAAACGAACAAGTAGATTGTCGATAAAACAATTCATCTTAAATCAAACAATTAAGTCAACAAAAATACCCATAAAAAGTTCCACAAAGTTCAATGATACGTTCTCCTATAATCAAACAATTATTAATCTTTAAAACGAAAAAATAAAAATAAGTGGATGCAAACATCACCACAAGCATTCATCCAGGAGAATGTATAATGGCTAGAAGCATTCCACATCACCTTAAAAGGTCAGTAAAACCACACTATGTAGGACATTATTGGGTGGGACACCAACTGGTGGTGCACATTCAACCTGACTCCTACTACAAGTAAAAGCACATACATTTTCTTATCCTCTTGAGTGTATATCGATATCCCTTTATCCATTAGTACTCAAAGCTATTTTATTTAATTCATTCATATTTGTATATTTATTATTCATTTCATTTCTCATTTCAACAGATGAGTAGCATCAGAATTCAGTACTAAACTGCCATGGAAGCTTGTTTTCTCTCTTCAAATTCCTTTACAAAGACCATTGAAGTTCTTCCATCAATCAAAGGGAGAACTCTTAGAAAAAGTCCCAGTCAGTTCCACTACTGCAGGAGATCTGCAGGGACTTCATTTGCTGTGGCATGTAAGTTTGGCGTTTCTTTATGTCACATGATCTGTTTTTCTCTTTGTAATTCTTGCCTTCCTTTGTGCCGTTTTCCTTGCATTGTAGCTAGTGGAGTTCAAGAGTATGTTTGAGAAAGCTTAATTATACTTTTTGCAAACACCATATCTGTTAAGGCATTTTGTGCTATTTATATCTTCCAATTATAATAACCAAATTAATTATAAGTTAAATAAGAGTTTTTTTTTTTTTTTTTACATTAAAAGGGGAATATTGGGAAGGGAAATTAAACCCTACATACTGGGTGTGAGGTCGCACTTAAATGTCATTAAACCACTTGGGTCTTGACTCTTAAATAAGAGTTTTATATCTATTGTTGTATCTTTTCGCTTTTGATTTTGTTTTGTCAAATGTATCCTATTAATGAACTTCAAGTTCCAACGCAATATACTTGCCCTTGCAATAACACGATTGAATTTTTTTTCTAATAGATAAAGGTAGACTGTGACGGCCAGTTTCTATATCTGGAATACTGAATGATATATGGCATAATAAATATAATAGACAATTTAAAGGCTATACAAGTTATTTGATATGATACCGATATAGTATAGTAAACACTATTTTTGAATGTCTTGAATAGGTTGTCAATCTGGTTCGTCATCCTGGTCGCCCCAAGACGAGGAGATGCCTTCTATTAACACGGTGGATTGGCGAGCATTTAGAGCAGGGCTAATTGCTCGAGAACAAGCCCTCAAACATGCTGAGACTTCTCTAACGGCAGAGCAGGACATTGTGGTCTCTAACCCTCAACCACCCATTCTAGGGGACAAATGGGTGCACACCCTCAAGGAACCCGAGAAAGGATGTCTACTGATGGCCACGGAAAAGCTAAGTGGGGTCCACATTTTCGAAAAAACAGTGATCCTTCTATTGTCAACCGGCCCAATAGGCCCAACAGGCCTTATCCTTAACAGGCCATCTCTCATGTCCATTAAGGAAATGGGCTCATCGACCCTTGAGGTTACTGGGGCTTTCTTGGACAGGCCCTTATTCTTTGGGGGCCCATTGGAAAATGGGCTTTTTCTCGTGAGCCCAGGAGAGGGGAATGATTCAGTGGGAAAGAGTGGAGTTTTTGATGAGGTAATGAAAGGGTTGTACTTTGGGACAAAGGAGAGTGTGGGATGTGCTGCAGAAATGGTGAAAAGGGCTATGGTACAGGTTGAGGACTTCAAGTTTTTTGATGGATATTGTGCATGGGAAAAAGAACAGCTTAGGGATGAAATTCAGGCCGGGTACTGGACCGTGGCCGCTTGTAGTCCGAGTGTTATTCGGCTTGCTAGAGTAACGAATGTGGGGCTCTGGGAGGAAGTCCTTGGGCTTATGGGCCCCCGAAAGGTCTGGTAATTTTGTCACGTAGACATAGGTATAACTGTATTGGTTAATCTCTAAATCTCGATTAATTATTGTAAAGTAATGACAGTATTAAATATTAATGCATTTTTGCATATTTTGCATGAACAATGTCTTGAACATGAACATATAATGTAGTTTGGATTATATATAATTATTTATTTTTAAAACTGGACAACTTGTGTGAATATTTGACAAGAACAATCTAACCCATTATTGTCTTAATACATTTATTATTCTAAAAATTTCATATATTGAACTCAATGCTTGTTTGAATAACTTATCTCTTGATAGATAAAACTTGACTAGTAAGTAATTTTCGCTATTCATATTTTCAAAACTATCCCTTCTATAAAGCACTCAAGATAATACTTTGAAAAGTTGAAAATTCTAAGGGCCAGTTCTATTTATATTTTCTAAATTCATTTTGAGTATTGTCTTTCAAGAGTAAATATTAAATAAAAGAAGGATTTCATTTCCCTTGTTTTGAGTATTTTCAAAATTTTAAACTGAAAAACTCAAAAGGACAAAATAACATTTCCCTTGTTTTGAGCTTTTCAATTTAAAATTTTAAAAATGCTCAAAATAAGGGAAATGAAATCCTTTTTTTACTTAATATTTACTCTTGAAAGACAAGACTCAAAATAAATTCAAAAAATATAAATAGAACATGCCCTAAGAATAAATTATTTTGGATAATTGGCGTAAAAGGTCCATACGTTTGGATATTAATGTGCAAATAGTCTATACCTTTGATTTTTTTGGTAATTTCGTCCCAACCTTTATATTTTGTTTTGCACAATCCATTCTTCATCTCGCTTGTCTCTAATTTCCTCCAATTTCAAAAGGGCATTTTTATCCATTCATAGTAAAAAAAAAAAATTATAGATAAATCAAACAAGGTTCTAAAATTAATTAGCAATATTGAAAAAAAAGTCATTTTTAATATTTATGATAACGCAAGTTATTTTAATTAGTTTTCAATAATATAATTATTTTGGGAATTTATTTGTAATTTTTTTTAAAATTTTGAGCTATGTTTGGACAAAAATGCCCTTTTGAAAATGGAGAATATTAAAGACAAATTGATATAAGGATGAATTTTACAAAAGAAATATAAAAGCAGGGATGAAATTTGCCTAAAAATCAAAAGTAGAAACTATTTCCATAACAACGTTTAAAGATAAGGACTTTTACGCCAATTTATATATTTCAAATCAAATGAAACGGACCAACCTCTGTAGCTGTGTATTCTAGTATACAAATCTAAGAAAAATTCTTCCTCCACGCGCTTGGATGGTATAAGTGAATCACGCCATCCAAATGGTAAATTATTTTTAAGTCCTCAAATTTTTATGAGTGTGGCGGCTACTATGAGCTAAACTTCTCCTCTATTCTCTAGAGGTTATTAACTTTCACGAGTTGATAACCACGTACCCAACCTTCATTTGCAGCAAACATTTCTCCATATTTTTACAAGAACGTCTAAAGGTAAAAGTCTCCTTAAAATTAAAGACGAAACACACAATGGTATTCTATTAAAAAAAAAAAAGAAATATGTTTTTAAAAAAAAACTCTTAATTACAATAATTAAACAACGACCACTCAAGTTAGTTCTACCCTTCCACCCTTCACCCGACCTGTTGACCCTTTCGACTCGACTCAACACAAAGCCATAGCGGGTCGGGTTGTCGTTTTTCG
>CAVNYN010247890.1:0-11930 GCA_963692815.1 Nyctanthes arbor-tristis
GCTCTTCCGATCTCGATTGGAGACTTGGAGTTGAACTTGAGTCTTGGAGGTTGCAGACTACCATTCGTTCAGCAACAGAAGAGATTATTCTGGACCTTCAACAAATGGGCCAACATAAAGTGTTCCAGGCTTCAGACTTTAGTGTATTTTCATTCTTTGGGTCGAGGAAGGATAACCAAATTTTATTTATTTATTTATTTTTATATGGGCTAGACCTTGGATTGAAATTTCAGTGCGGTCCAGCCAAATTTTTTATTGGGCCACTCTAAGGCCCAGTGCTGTCCGTCGACCGCACTGGTCCTAAGGTGGCCACGCCACTGACTATCGCATTTCGATCTTACTCACGGTTTCCATCCATTTTAGCCGTTAACGTCTTTTAAAATGACACATTTTCCTTAAAAAATGGTCCTGAATTTTGCGAAAATATAGCGAATTCGTCCCTATTCTTTTTTCTCAACATCTAGGGTCCCCAACTTTTTGAAGATTCGCATAAAAGGTCCTTGCTAGGCGTGGCCTTGTTTTTATCATTAAATGTAAAGAAAATACTATGTTTACCCAACTCATATTAAATATGTAAATAATAAATAAAAAATTAGTTACAAAAATCCCCAAAAAAAAAAAAGAAATCGAAAAATCAATTTGTATGAAGTAAAATTGGCTGCATAAAGAATTATAAATAAGTGTTGGATCAATTACAACACAAATTTTCGAATTTTTTTTGAAAGATTTCAGTTTTTTGGGGGAATGAAATTTCAGATCCAATTTTCATTTTTATCAAAATCATAATTCATATGGCGTTCTGCGGCAATGGCAAGCTGGTAACCGTAATCTTGAATAAGTAATTTTAGGTTGTCTCTTTCTTTTTACCTTTTTCCTTAGCTTTTTTCCTTCTCAACTATGATCTTCTTTTCTTTTCTTTTCTTTTCTTTTCTTTCTTTCTTTTTTCATTTTTTTCTTTTCTTTTTTTCTTTTTTGGAAGGGATCTTCTTTTCATTTGAACTTATATTTTGATGTTAAGGCTTGTTGCTGCATTATTTGCATTAGGTTCTTTCTATCTTTTTAGATTTAACGGCTATTGCATTGACCTTTTCATTGCTTATAATAATAATATACTTTGATTACGCAGACCTTATTGCTACTTTATAATTTGCCTTTTTGGTTGATTTATATTGATTCTTGTGAGGTTTACGCATATATGCGCCCGGAGGCTTCGCGTCAAAAAGTAATAACACTTCAATACTTATTTCTACCATTTCGAACTATGAGTAATATATGCTGACAAAGTAATTTAAGCATCTTCTATTGTTTGTACGACTTACTAAACTTTACATTTTTGACTCATAAAATAAAAAAAAAAATTTTTTTTTTAAGCTTACGCTTATTTTGGGTAATTGTCGCAAAACGTCATTACCTTTCAATTTGATTGTGCATATCATCCATACCTTTTATATTTTGGCAAACTCATCTTCACATTTACATTTTTTGGTGAAATTGGTCCCTACCGTCAAATTCCTCCATTAGCCAAAAGCTTTTGCGTTACCTTCTAAAATTTGTAAGATCATTTTTGGAAGCTCACTACAAAACATGACTTTTCCTACTAAACAAGCCACTGCCCATCTATGTAAAGTTGTATTTGCAATGTATTACATAATAAGTTATAAAGCACAATTAATGCACTCAAATCAAAATACCACAATAAAATATTAGATAAGATTAAAAAAGAAAAATAGGTTTTAATATCTCGTTGAGTATAATTCAAAATCGTCTACAAAATAGACATATAATTAAGAAAATATAGTAATAGTTAAATTAAAGTTGGTGTCAAACAAAAATAAAATAAAATAAAATTTAGAAGGCGAGATATCCAAACAATCTAATCTATTCCAGATAAAAAAAACTCATACATTATTGTTAATTAAATATAACTAAAAAATCTTTTCATTAATAGAAAAATAATTAATAACCCAAAAAGAGAAAAAGTTATTTGGAATAAGGTTTGCTGATAAAATTGTTGGACTTTAGTTTCTTATATTTTTATCTTCCTAAACAAAATGGTAAAAGGCATGACGTGTGGTGGTTTACAAAAATATCCTCACAAAACTTAGAAGGTAATAGATATGT
Organism: Nyctanthes arbor-tristis; assembly: GCA_963692815.1. Taxonomy (NCBI): domain Eukaryota; kingdom Viridiplantae; phylum Streptophyta; class Magnoliopsida; order Lamiales; family Oleaceae; genus Nyctanthes; species Nyctanthes arbor-tristis. The sequence goes on from CAVNYN010247890.1 coordinate 2,122, forward strand.
GCATTTAGTTAACGGATAAATTTAACGGAATTTGACAATAGAGACCAACTCTGCCAGAAAATGTAAAGATAAGGATGAATTTGTCAAAAAATGAAAAGTATGGATGATTTACACAACTATATTCAAAGTTAGAGATGTTTTGTGTCAATTACTAAAAGACTAGAAAGATCACTGAAGTATATCACACTCGACACTTTTTACAATCTTAACTTCGTCGATTTTACGTGTGAACCCATAGAAGCCGACTTGTATGCGGGAGCCGGGATGTAGTAATATACAATAAAGAAAATTGGGTGAATTATTGGTACAATCTTAGAACAAAAATATTTAGTGTGAAGAAGATGCACAAACCAGCAAGCAATAAAGTTTCTGACAAAAACAAAAATAAAAGCAATAAAGTGAAAAGATGGGCGATGCAGGGTTATCTTCAGTTCTAATACATATATTTGTGCTTAGGTTCTTTTCTTTTTAGTTAATTTTATCTTTGAGAAAAACATTGTCGGTTGCAAGTGGGTGACTACTTACTAGTAAAAATTTTCAAGTACAATTGATTTTAACCTTATAAACAATCAAGTTTAATGAGTTTTAAGATAATTTTTATCCTTTCAGATATCATTGGTCTTACATGTGTAGTAGAGTTTATAGAATATTTTATACAACACGTAAATATTTTTAAGCACTAGACATAAACAGTACTGTTACGGTACCAGACGGATTATGTTGTATGTTACTAGTCGTTAATGTGATTTGAGGAGGGAATGATGATGAGCTTATAGCACGCTACATAATTGCCCGGTGCTATTATGACACCAAATGTCTAGAGTTTGAAACTTTCAACAATAACACATGATAGAGATTTTTGAAAGTATAAATCAGTATTAACGATCAAAGGTCACATTTTCCCATTCATCTTTCTATATCAGCATATAACTAACTATAAAGTATACAGGAGTTGGCTTCGTCATGGGAAATATGAGTGCTCTAAAAAGTGTGAGACTTGAAAAAGTATCTAAACAAGTCCTTGATCCTAGACGTGACTAAATGTATTAATACGTGATAAAAGCTCGGCCGCCAATGAGTAAATAAACATGAAACATGACAAAAGTGAAATACCTCATTGTTCTGCTTTAACAAGATATTGGTGCGAGAAATGGCACAACGTCGCAGTAGCAGTATTGTAGCCAGAATCATTCTGATCCTCTGAGAATCAATCATCACAAGATTTCAACAGAAGAACCCAAAGAGGCTTTGCAGTCAACTTCTTTATGGTTCAAATCCTTCCCCTTTTGGTCCACATGGCACTCGACTTGTTGATCAAATAACTTTTATCATTTACCCCACATATTTATTTATTTTATATCTCTCATCTTCAATTTTTCAATTCCATTCATTTACCCACAGTATTAGCGAACACATTATGCTTTCTCTTCACTTGAAGAACTACTAAGAATTCACTTTGTTGCAGGTCATATGTTAGGCCATGAGAACTGTGTCGATTGGTGCGCCTGTTGTTATATTAAAAAAGTGAATATGTTATTTTAATATTTCAATTCCATTTATCTACCAATAGTATGAACGAACATGTTATGCTTTCTATTCATGTGAAGAAGCACTAAGAATTCACTTTGTTGCAGGTCACATGTTAGGCCACTAGAATTGTGTCGATTGATACGCCTGTTGTTATATAAAAAAAGTGAATACGGTGTTTTAATTTTTCAATTCTATTCATCTATCCACAGTATGAACAAACACGTTATACATTCTGTTCCCATGAAGAAGTACTAAGAATTCACTTTGATGCTCGTCACATGTTAGGTCACTAGAATGATGTCAATTGGTACGCTTGTTGTTATATCAAAAAAGTAAATACGGGCCTCTCGGTGGAAAGGACGAGTGTGAGGTTGTTCTCTACTTTGTTGACAGCCACAGTGCGAGGGTTTAAATCCTTCCAAAGACATGGAGGAGAATTCCTTATGGGTACCAGTGTACAAGCAATACCCATTCCCTGCTCCACTGAGGAATATCCATCCTCCATCAAGGCTCTAGGGGCGGAGCAGGTAGGGGCCCTCGGATTTAGGGATTGAAACCTTTTTTAAAAAAGTAAATACGGTACTAATGTGGGGATAAATCAAGTTATGCGAATATTGAACGTAACATGTTGAAGATCATTATCATTTAAGCTTAAGGAAGTATTAAATTAACGAGGACTTGGGAATGGGACACTAACTTGAGTGTCATTTTCAGAGCAAAGGGCCCAGAGTGAATAAATTGAAAGCATCAACACCTAAAGTGAGACAAAAAACCACACAAATTAAACTTGGAATTTAGTCCCAAATCATGTCCTTTCTCCATCACCTTTTCCTTTTTCCCAGATGTAATTACTAATAATGGTGTTAAAATTATTTACTCACATGACAAACCATGATTTCCCCAACCAACATCATTAACCCAGAAAAAAAAAAAAGGAGCCAAAAAAAAAAAAATAAATAAAGAAAAAGATTAGTCCTTATATCAGTAAAAGTCTGTTTTGATCGACTAGACAATAGTCCGGACCATCAATGGCATCTCTTAGAAAACCAACCTCCTCTGAGACATAAATAATAATGAGCTTCTACAGGCCAACGCTGTGAGATCTTGGATTGTTTCGGTGACCAGATCCTTGAATACCAGGCGTTCGATGTCCAAAACAGCCTCTGACATCTCGACCGGACAATCTTCCCAACCATTAATTGCATCCCCAGCTAGGTCATTCTTTAGAAAACCACATATAATATCTAACATGTCATCAGTACTTTCACGCTTCTGGATTTTCTGGAATTCGGTCCAAATCTTTTCAAGGGATGGCGTTTCAGTACCCCGGTTCTTCCAAGAGATGGCCTTCCATGGAGGCAGTAGCCTGTTCCGGCCAAGAATTTCAGTGATCGTGTCAAAGACAAGCTTTCTTTGGAGTCTCGAAACTTCTGATGTATCCTTTCCTTTAAGATATTGTTGCTTCTCTAGTAAAAGAAAAACATCCGAGTCCTCAGGGAGGCAATGTGATGCTCTGAGGATGTCTGATATGTAGGCAAAATCACAGTCTTCTGATGTATCATTGCATTTCGACTGAATTGGTGAAATGCTGGGGCTCCAAATCTCTTCTTCCAATTCTTCACCTTGTTGATCTGATACACAATTCAATACCGGCGTTCATCAAATTAGAGATAATAATAAATTTCATAAACAAAAGATTATTATGAATGTAGAATGAACTTCATAACTAGAAGTGTTTTCTGCCCACGCATTCTACTGTCATGACTCTCAAGACTGGGAACATGGAATTATTTCCAAGGATTCAAATGAGAAACCAAAATTGGACGGGACCCTTGACTTAAAGCTTTTGTCAAGTTACAAATCGCCCCCTCGACGAGTTATTATGCTTGTCCGGTATGAAAAGTTCAATTGTTTCGGCAATTGGAAATGTTTCCACAAAATCCAAGTCAAACCATTCCTTCAATCTCATGGTCAAGGACCACATTATCAAACCCCCCAGCTTCCATTCATAAAGAACAGTACAATATTATTAAACAATTGACATCAGATCTTGTTTCAAGCCAAGAAACACAGAAAGCTCCGTCCAAATTAGTTACAGAACAGAGCTCTTGCCAGAAAAATTCGACTCTGTATCCCCTTGAAACACAACTAGACAACATAAATCAACAAAATTTATCTTTTTCTTTTGCTTTTTCAGCCCTATTACTGTTGAGTGAAGCCTGATCCTGTTTTTCGTCTCTGAATTTACTTTCACAGAAGAGGAAACACACCGTTCATTCTCCAAATGAAATTTTCTTCATTAATTGAATGTATCCACCATCCAATGATGATCTCGACCCTACAACCAAACTATTTCCACCCTAAACTTGCTAGCCTAACATCAACCCAAGACCGTAAGTTAAACCGAATAAGACCCTATTAATAAAACGACAACGATATATATATATATATATATACTCATTTTTTAGTCCTCATGTTCAGTCCAGCACCATAACTCGAAACTACGTGGTCTCTATTATGGAGACCAAAAAGAACTCACTTCTGGGTTCATGCAACTGCAGTGGTTTCCATTGAAAATTCACGAACATAGCTTTGGCTTGGTATGAGTCAAGTATAATAGTAACATGCTATGAGAATACGATATACGATGAGTAATGGCATGTGTCGTGTACCTCTGAAGCCAATGCTACGTTTCATGGTGATCGGTGAAGGGGACGAGTCATCCTTGTAGAATGACGAGTCAAGAACGGAAACGGGACTTGGTTGCAAATCGGATGTAGTCATTTCGGCTATGCTGTGAAGCAGCTTATCACACCTCTCCAGTAGATTCCTCCCTTCTTTGTACTCCTCCATTTTGGACCTCTGCAATTTGTAACACTAGCCGTTCAAAATGTATCCAAATTAACTGAAAATTAAACGCAATTAGTTTAGTGTAATCAAGAAATGGATTTTACCTCTGTATCTGTAGATGTAGTGATAGTGCTCTCAGAAATGGAGGAAGATTCATCCTCGGTGACAAAGAAGGTTATAGTCTTCTCTTTTTGGAGAAGCTCGGCTACTGGTTTCTTGTTTCTCGGTGATCGATTTGTAACCATTGGATCCGTCGCGGTTCTCCGGGCAGTGGGCTTCGGTGAATGAATTGGGGAGACTCTTCGGGTTTCCGGAGATTCGTTCACTCTCCGATGAGTTTCAATGCTCAATGCCCGTGGTTTTACTGGTGAATTTGAGCGTCTAGCTCCGCCATTGCTCTCACTCCTCGTTGGAGAACTCGAGTTTCTAGTTGTTCTGGTTGGACTCCTTACGCTGGGCTCTCGTCGGGGATTCACAGAAGGCAGGCTCTCGCCGGCGAGGTTGAGGTTACGTCTCGCCTGATTTCTGTATCTCGATGGCGGAGTATCATTTCCCATTCGTCGGTTGGTTTGATGAACGGGTGTTGATCTTGAAGGCTTCATTACCGTGATTGGGTACTCGTCGTAGACGAAGTTCCGATGACTGAATTGACTTTCCTCGGAGGACTTCTTCGAATGCAGAAGTCCCTTGAGTTGCAGAGCCTCGAGGATTTGTTTTAACGTTTCCAAATCTCTAGAGGGCTCGTCGATTCCTCTCATCCTCAATCTCTTCTCAATCTCTACTTCGACTGAAACAGTCTGCTTTGGCTCCGGAAAAACGTCCGTTGAGTCGAAGAAACCTTTGCGGTGCGTTGGAGCTTTCCATGGAGATAAATGTAATTCTTTTGGGGGTTCAGCTTTGTTAGCACTCAACGATGGATGCTTGACTGGATCTGCATAACGTGGAGTCTCCAGTACAGCATTGTCTTCCACATTGGAATGGGATTGATATGGCCGTTTGAGGTGGAAATTCTTGCCGTCGATGACGAGTTTAGAGTTGAAGAGATCCCTGGAAACTCTGGATTCGGAATTAGATCTTCGGAGCTCGGCTTTCTTCTCCGGCTCCTTATTTGATGAATCCGCCAAGGGTCCGAGACCCATGAGCCTGGCAATGACACCTGGAGAGCGGTTCGGCTGGCCATCGGCGGCTCCATTTTCTGCATTCGCCGGAGATAAAATGGACGCATTTGTACGGGTCTCTCTTGGATGCAAGCCTCCCTTGGCGTCAGTGGTGGCTCTGCTGTCAAGCGAGAGCCTCGGTGTTTCCTTGTAGAACTTCCATGAGGATTTCGTGCCTTCTTTCAGTTGAAATACAGGAAGTGTAAGTGGAGATTTAGAAGGCAACTCCGTCGCAACAGCCGGTGACCGGGGCTCCGGCTCGGGGGACTTTTTTGGGTTTATTGCCGGCGACACCTGAGCTGATTTTTCCTGCTCCGGCGAAGTATCAACAGCCTAAAATAATACCGAACAAATGCCATCACCATAAAAAATTAAAGGAAATGAAGTACCATAATTTAAAAAAAAAAATTGAAACAGGTAATTGGATTTCTTACTGTGGATGGTGGGAGGCGTTTGGTGCTGGAATAGAGGCGTTTCCCCGTCAAAATGTGTTGGCGATCAAAGAGCTGAAGAAAGCCCGCCATACAACCCATTTGTTTCTCTATCTGCTTCCCCACATTCTGCTCCGGCACTATTCCGGTCATCATTTTCTGGTAACTGTTCAGTCTCTCAAATCCTACACAACTTCTCAGCTCTCACTCACGGATTATTATACACGTTTTAGCAACTCAGTACACATTTGGGATACTCAGATCTCTCTCTCTCTCCCCCGCTCTCTGTTTTTCTCCCAAAGAGGAATTGTCATTCTCTATACTCTTGGGCTTTACCTGTTTCTCGGCTTTCTGCCATTTTAGAGGGCGGATGGAGGAATAGTGGCAGAGAGAGAATGCGGGAATGTGGTTAGGCTAAACCGACGGGCTGGTTTTTTACTCATTCCTCAGACGTACATATATAGAGATACAGCCTCGCCAAGGTGGTACTTCTCACTTCTTGCAACTATCCTGATATTACATTTTGGTCTGTTCAACTGTTCCAAAATTACATTTTCGTCCTCATAGCCCGTTTTAAAGAAATGATACAATTCTAGAGCTCTGGTGTAAAAAATGGGATTTTGATCAAGAGAGACACCATGTTTTTCCTCATGAAACTAATATTGGTTTTATGAAATTAGTACTGGTTCTATATGTGGGTCTCAATCCCATGTGAGAGAGAGTTTCTCCCTGACAGGAGATCATTGCTGCATTTTCAACCTAGATTTTCTATAGGCTTAAAAAAGGGAAAATAACCTAGATTTTAATACTAAAATTAGGTGTCTCCAGTAATAATTATTTTAATAAGTTTCATTGGATTTTGGTTGTTCTCCACTTTATGAAATAGTCACTTTTAGAATTTCATTCATGTTAATGATATTCAGAAGAATCCATACTTCACCCACCCTTTTTATGTAGGTTGGTATGTTTTCTTCACAAACATTAAGAGTGTGATAGAAAAATAAAATTTTCAAATATTTTTTTAAAGATTATTCAATAAGTATTATTTATGAATATATGCACCTCATATATGCACCACACTTACTTTTTGGGTAATTATATTACCACCACATTAATTCATTATCTCACCACATTTTCTTATTTGCTTAAATATCCGTAAATAAACTTACATCAATAACCTTACTTTAATATATTCTTAATTAATATAAATTTATACACCACAATTAATTAACATAAATTTATACCACGACAATTAGTATTTAACCCCTTTATCTTCCTTACCTTTTTTTTCACTCATCTCTTCTCTGGATTCTTTCTCGTGGCTGGCAAATTACATTGCAAAAATAGATATCTATATAAAATATAAAGAAAATATAACATCAATTGTTGATAGCTATTCATATATCCACGTAATATAATTGACGACAAAGGTTTAAAAAAATAGAGAAAAACTCCCGTATAGTAGTAATTGTTCGGAAAAGGTTTTTTGTCTTATTATCTCTGATTCTTTTATATTGTAAACCCTAATTAAAAATCAAAATAGCATCTTAATAAAAATTAAAGTTTTGTTAACCGTGAGTTCAAGGAAAAAGAAAGAAAACGTGACTTTTAGTTTTAATGGACACATAAGTTTTAAGAATTCATAAGTGATGATTTCTCTTATGTTTTTATTAGATTTTAATTTTTGGCAATATGGAGCACACCCCTGAGTTGGTATGACACCTGACTTTTATCTCTCCACCAAGAATCTAAATCAATGAAGGTTTATTAAAAAAAAAATTGAATCGATGAATGATTGAGTGCACTATGAATGGTTGAATGTGATTCCATTGAATTGATTATGTTGGAAGATTGAATTGATTGTGGTGGAAAGAGAGGGTCAAGATTGAAATATTTTGTGGTATATAATATATTATTATCGTATATTTTTTAAACTTTTAAAAGGTAGGTTATTAGTGTAAATTTAATGTGGTGCTTTAATTAAAATGATAAGTTATTTGTAGTGGATATATAATGTAGTGAGGAGAACAATTATTATAGTGGTAATATAATTACCCTGACTTTTTATATGCAAATGGTAGAAAATTAGATATCGTAAGTTTAGGTTATTTTTCCTCGTAATACACGGACTATAGGTTGCTGAGTGAAATTTTACATGATTATAAGTGACCTATATCATATAATAAAAAAGTTTTGACAATTCGTTGAATTTGTCCCTAAATTTTTTATTTCTCTTGTCTCATTAAATTCTTTGAACAACAATTTTGCGTATGTGATTGAGGAATTGACTTTAAACTCCCAACCACAAAAAAAAAAAAAAAACTCTATGTTCCATTCGTTTTCATTGCAAGTTACTTACTGAAAGCGTTAGCATGAAAGGCTCTATAATAAGTTATTATAACTTGAAATTGTTTGGACGTTGGTAAATTATGAACAAAGAGCTTGAAAACGTAGTCTATAAGAGAAAATAGCACATTACATCAACATTAATAGTTTCTTTCATTGTGAAAATTTAGGGTCGTGTAGCAATAAAATGTCTAGCCACCATACATCCCAGGCCGGATATGGGGACTACGGTTTTTTTTTTTTTTAAATATTACAAAAAGGATTGTCAAGGGTTTGAGAGCTTAATAAGATGTCATTAGACCACATGGGTCTTTAATTTTTTTAATCTATGTGAAAGGAGACTTTCTACATTTATTTTATCTTATTCTAGATCATAATTGATCAACACATCTCTACTTCCTCAAACAAACTACATTCTTCGTCGACGTCTCTTTCTCTACTCTATTCTATTTTGTAACTACCACACTCACTACAATTAACGATATCAACGGAAGATTTTCTAACCATTCTAAATACTCATTTTCTTCTACACAAATGTTGCTAATTATAGTTTTGCAACAATGTACTCACATTTGTGATTGGCCATCGAATAATTGATGAGCTCATAACTTCAGACCAACACTGGTACTATAATGGTAATAGGAGGCACTCCTCCCCATAAATAAATAATTAATTAATTAAAATTAAAGAAATGTCCTCTACACGTTGGTGGGACTATTTGTTGGGTCACCCCAAGTCAGTAGACTAATATTATAGATTGTAATGAAATTTAACAAGTCAGTCACTTAATTCTATACGATAACTACACAAGGATTGAGCCGCTCTTTCCCATCTCCCTTCTCATCCCCCCTACCCCCGCCCCTCCCAAAAAAAAAAAAACTATACGATAACTACACAAGGATTGAGCCGCTCTTTCCCATCTCCCTTCTCATCCCCCCTACCCCCGCCCCTCCCAAAAAAAAAAAAAAAAACCCACACAAGAAAAAAAGGAAAAAAAATTGGGACTTCTTTTTTTTTTTATGTGGATAAAATAAAATTACGTTAGCAATTCATAACATTAATAATATTGTTGATTAATCTAGGAGATCTCAACAAAAACTGAGTAATCCACTTTTGAAGCAAAGTCTATAGAAGGTCTAGTGATCTTGGGGTTTTGTTGCATATCGTACGACCCAATTTGGCAACTTGTGCATCGTTTTTTTTTGGGTTAATTTCACAAATCGTCCCCAACCTTTGGGTTAAGAATCAGTTTCATTCTCAACCTTTTTTAAGACACACCACAACCCCCAACCTTTCAAAAATGCACACAAATCGTCCATATTGCTACTATTCAGCCAAATTTTTTTGAAAAAGACAATTATACCCCCATAAACATTTTAAACCATTTTTTTAAAAATTGTTAAAAATAATAAAAAACTAAAAAAACGCACCCCACCCCACCCCACGTCTCCCTTGCCGCCGGCAGTAGTGCCGGCGGCCGGGCGCCCGGAAGGTG
>CAVNYN010247898.1:0-14309 GCA_963692815.1 Nyctanthes arbor-tristis
ATCAACGATTTGAACTTTTTGGCATTAAACTTGTATTCGTAGAACTAAAATCTATATTGTGGTTTGTAAGAACACTCACTTTGACCTGACAACATGCTTCCACACAGAGAAGAGCCAGGTAAACTTCCTTCCTGATTTACGCCTTCTGGTGAAAACATGGGATTGGCTCTACTGTTTTGTGAATCCGCATAATGAATTTTAACACAAACCTCACAACATTCAAAAAACAAGATCCTCAGTCCTTAAAAATGCAGACTGAATGTCCATCAGCCTAATTTTAGTTCGGATACAGCTTTTTTGCTGGTATTACGTGACGCTTCCTTATTGACAGACCACAGCTGTTTTGCAACCAAATAAAAACATTTGTTTCAGAAGCCATGTTGGGACAATCCTGCTTTGCTTGGAGAGTTGGAATTCCACTCAATTGAAATACGCTTAAGAATCTGGATATGCTGAGGAAAAACAGAAAATGCCAAGAGCATAAAATAGAGACGATCAAGGATTAAACTTTAGAGCTCAACGAATATGATCTAAAGAAACAGCATAAATTTAAAAAATGGAATATCAATGGATCCATGATAATACTGAATTAGACCACTCAGTTTAATCGACAGATCGAAGACTTCCATTGGAAATAGCTCTTCCGATCTGCCAAAGATGAATTTGAAACCATAATAATGTATTCTGGTCTCTGTTTCTTCATGTTAATAAAACATGGCTTCTCTAAAACTGTAACCCGACTCACCTTTAATTCAACAAAATACAAAACGATGGAAGCCAAGTCATAAATCAGGGGAAATGAAGGAAGCAAATCATAAAACCGGGGAAATGAAGGAAACCAGGTCATAAAACCGGGGAAACGAATGAAGAAATCTTTTGCTTCTGCTAAACAGAGCAGTTGCCAAGATCAAGAAGGGAAAGCGAACTGCAAGGTCATGTTGGGAAGCACAGGTGCAATTCATTTACAAATGAAGCATTTTGCTAAATTGTAGAACGTCAGTCCGCCCATTTGCAAACAATCTTCAACCGTTTACACCTGTTCAATATATATTCAGTTTCCAGTGGCCATGCCTACTACCGCCCATGGTTGGCTTTCTGACCCAACATAGACAATCAAAATTTGGAATCGATTAACTGATATAATCATTAGGCAAGTGATGAATAATACCATCTCTAAGAGCATCAACACGAGAAAGAGAGTGCTTACAATCCCAAGCCCTTCTAACCCCAACCAATTGGTACACCATAAGATGCCAATCATTGGCATGGACACATCCTTTGAGCCCGATGGCCACCCGCCAAAAGGAGGCCAATTATTCCTCTCGCTTATGGCCTTAGAAAGTTTTCCAAAGCTGTTCCTGCCATCCCTAAAATGATATCATACCATTTGAAACTCTGGCCTGGTCTAATCAATAGAGGTCAAAATACAGGCCAAGAATAAAACACTTGCATATCTCAATGCCCCAGTGAGAACTGATATTTAGAAGAAAAATATTACAAATTACTTTACACTAACTATTTAAACAGTTCCAAGGCAGAATTTCAATGACGGATTGATTTCCACCTGAAGCAGATACAAAAGAAGAATAATTCGGCTAAGCAAATGATTTACAAGACTAGCAATTGGGCCCCCAGATTCGGAGCCTTTGATGGGAATGAAAATGGCAACACAGTACAGCAAATAAAAAATAATAACCAGAATCAAATTATAAACAACCATAATGAGATTAAACGAAATTGATTTCATTTTCCACGCTAATTCCGACAATAATAAATAACCAAAAAAAAGAGAAGCTTAGCCTCCCCCCCCCCCCAACCAACAGTTTTTGACATACTAACTACACCAGACCCCATAGCCTCACTCATCCTCGTCATCATCGTCATCCTCGTCATCTTCCTCATCCTGAAATTTTCCAAAGAGAAATTAGTATTGCTAAGATCATCTAAAAAGTGGACTTGCACAATTAAATATAAAAGACAAGATAATGTTTGGGGTAATAATAAAACATAACAGAATTCTCATTCTTGGACACAAGTAATAAAACTATTATATCAGAGAAGTTCCCTACATAGTACTTTTTTTTTTTTTACAATAGTAATGGCAATTATGCAATCGAGATACAGAAGTGCAACAGATCCTAGTATGGATCAAGTTCTCTATATAGTACTTAATTCAGTAAATGATTACCTTGATTATGGCTTAAACTTACATTAACAAACACTTCTAACGTTATTCTTTCCCTCGCATGATGAACCATAAAATAGTTGGAGTAAGAGAAAATCCCATCTTTTCTATAGTTGGATTCTATCCAATAAAGCCTACTGCCATGACTGATAGAAACATCCTAAACACTGAGCATAGCTAAAAACCTATAGTTAAATAGGAGAGATATCAAATACAATACACCAGCTGCAGTTTGTCGTTTCTTTCTAAACATGACCAAATAAAACCGTCATAAGATCCTTGTCATTAGAGCAGGATAAGTAAGACTAAAGACAAACAAAACTTAATAAACTCAAAAATAAGCAACGATTATTAAAAGTAACCATTTTTACAAGGTTACTTTTCTCCACAAATTACTGGTAAAAAAGTTGCTCAATTTAGAACAAGGTGCTTATGTTATTAAAGTTTAATTAATTTAAAATATGTCTCCGCAAAACTTACAGTAGCCAGACATGAATGCGTAAACTTAGATGATGTACAAACCTCTCCGGTTCCTTCTTCCTCGTCATTAACTTCAGAATTTGACTTTTCTGATTCTTCTTCAGCTGCGGGCCCTTCACTCTTTTTGAAATAAAAAGTATTTGGCTTTAAACTTCCCAAAAGGAAAATAAAAGTTTGACTTTATTGTGGGCGAGAGCAGAAAGAACATTACCAGTTTCTTGTTGTAAGCCTGAAGGTCCTTTTCATACTCTACCTTCCGTTTTCCTGCCTTAGCATGGTACGGGGCTCTCTCCTGGATGTCATGCATATAAGTTGAGCAAATAAAGAAAACAAAAATGTAAGAATAACTAAATTTTATTAATCGAACAATCAGTACGGGTAAGAATTAATGCTTACATCTTCTGAAAGTGATTTCCACTTGTCCCCTGCAGCTTTTCCTACCTGGATGAATTATTAATTTTGTAATGATACACTTTATTGCAAAAATGAATAAAAAAGTAAATAAAATTTCAAGAAGATTTCCGGAAGAAAAAACAACTTGAAACGAAAATTTTGGATCTGAAAGTGAGGAGGGGACTTACAGCCGCCACGGATTTGTTGTTTGGGTGTTTCTCTTTGTACGTTTTTCGGAATTCCTCCCTTTTATGTACCCAGAAAACAACAAACCCCATAAATAAATATAAGAATTTACATAGTTACATTTCTAAAGATAAACATGCACTCAGGGAGAGAGGAATAAAGTACATGAAAACAAAGAAAGCACTGGCAGGCCTTTTCGGCTTGTTAGGATCCTTAGCAGGTTTCCCCTTTGTCGTGCTCTTACTCGATGCTGCGGCACCTTTCTTCACAGAAAGCCTATCCAAAATCCAACAATTACAAAACCTTATCAAACTAATTCTCAAAGACAAAAATAAAAAGCCTTGATTCGCAGTATAAAGAAACGAACAAAAAACGTAAAAAAAAAAAAAAAAAAAATCAAAAAACCGACTTCTTGTCTGCCTTCTTGCTCTCAGCCTTGGATCTACCTCCTTTCATGGCAAAACCTGCAAAAAAACCAGCGGAAACCGGTGACACTGGGTCCGAAACGGCGTAAATCGTAAGCGTCGGCGGAGGACACCCACCTCTCCTAGGGTTTCAGAGAATATAAGAACAATAATAACACACAAAAACAAAGAGATATGCCTTTGGATTTGATTTAGTGTGCGGTATGTAGGAGATATAGAGAGAGAAAGGGATGGGGTTTTGAGGGAAAGTGTAAAAATTCGCCCCGAATTGATTCGCAGCACCAATTGGAGCCCGGGCTTGCGCGGGATTTCAAATTTTCTTGCCACGTCATCGATCCGTGTGCTTTCATCTTATTGGTCTAAACTCTCATCCCATTGGCCTTCTATTGCTGTCTCTTGGCTTTGTGTTTCTACTTTGAAGGATCTGGGCCGTTAATTCATAGTATGGTGACACGTTTCAGTATCGTGGGGTTCAAGGACTTTTTCGTCATTTAACGGGCTTGGTTCCATTTAGTGCCGGAATGACTAACATACCCTTTCTTCGTGACGGTTTAAGGAAATCTCGATAAAAATCTAATCGTTGATGCGCGAATGAGATAGAAAGGTTATTTTTGGAAATTTACAAACTCTTCTTGGCTTTTGTTTTCCCTCTATGGCTTGAGCTTTTCAATTTTTGTCATTTTAGTCAGTGAAATTTATGTTTTGAATCAAAATGAAAGACAAGACAAAAATGTTTTCTTTAAACGACTTTTATTGCCTTACTACGTGATTGGCCGTCTAACGTTACTACACTAGAAGAAGTCTAGAAGGCAGTAGTGGAACTGAATTTTCTATATAAATAAATCGGGTTTTGAGTTTGAAACATGGTCTCTAATCACAGGCCGCCATGTGAACTCCACATAGCGGCCTGTGATTAAAGATCGGGTTTCTGATCTATTTTTATAGCCGAACCTTTAGTAGAACGAGCCACTATGATGTTTTAAACATGAAAACCATATGCTGGAAGAATAATTTATTTCTCTAAAGTTCACAATAGACTTAAAATTTTGTGATATAATTACAACGAGTGTTAGAAAAAAACTCTTCCGATCTTTTAACTTCTTGGACTTCGTAATTTTTTATTTTTTGACCTTTGGCCTTCGTAAGATTTGGAGCGCGTTAGCAGCATATGCGTGGTTGAGTGGGTGTGTTAATAAGTGATTAAGCAGTTGTCAAATTAATAATATATAAGACAATGATAACGAAAGAAATGTAAGAATAAAAACACTATCAAAAACACCTATAAGTAGCCGTCATAAATGAAGCAGTAGAATTGTGTAATGAAAAAATGACCATTTCATTAGATGACTTACACCATTATCATTTTATTGATTTTTTTTCGAAAAAACTTTTAATTACATTTCCAAATAAAAAGCAAACTAATAAAATGGTACTGTCTCAACTTTAAACCAAAAATAGTTGTTCATTGTAGCTAAAACTTAAGCTTTTTTATTAAAAAAATTGTTGTTTGAAATGTGTGATGGGAAAATGGAGAAAAATTATAAGAAATTATGATAAAATGAGAGGATGTAATTGATTTGAGCTTAATTATATTGAAAAAATAAGTTAAAGAAAGCTAGTTGATTGACCAGGAACGAGCGTAACGAAATTACTGTGGAAAGTTAGTGCCGGCCATTGAGGCTTTGACTTTGGGTTGAGAAGAAGCAGTCCCGCTCTGCAATAAAATTGCCAAGAAATGGGATTGGATAAGGATCAATGGAATCAATCTAGCGCCAAAGTCCAAAAGACTCCAAAAGAGGAGTAAACTCGTTCAAATGAGATATTGCAACATTTCCAAACCCATTATTTAGTTGGAATGTCAAAATTGCGTTGATTCTCTAGGAAAACAAATTATTACTATATTTCGTAAGTGGAGGATCAGAAAGCAAAGGTTAAGGTATTTGCGATTTTTTTGATGGGAAACTGCTTTGGATCGCAGCCTGCAGATCCTAATTCTAGTTCCACCAAGCCGAATACTTCTGCCAGACTATCCACTCCAGGTACACTGCTTGACTTCATTTTCTCCAAATCTGCATTTTTATGGTTATTACTACAAGTTTCTGGGTAATTGAAAGTCGATGTGTTTTTGGGTTTCTGTTGGGAAAAGGGAAGAAAATTCTTGAGAATTCATCGTTTAATTGAGTAGTTCATGTGCTGGTTATTGTGCGTTTCTGGGCTTCAAAGTTCTTTGCCTATCAAATCAAATAGTCGATTGGGTTTGCTTGATTTGTTTGTTTGCAAATGCTCTTTGTTTTATCATTTATGAGTAGTTCATGTGATTTATGCATGACTGTTTTCCTCTTCGTTAAGAGCCTTTTTTGCTATGCCTAGAAAGATTACCAATATACGTTCATTTTAAAGTAACTAATGGTTAGTGCTGGTAACTTGTTTTTTAATGTGCCAACATGCTCCTAGTGAGAACCAGTGCACAATGTGTGCACTAGTTATTCTCTTAATCCAAGCAAAGAAAAATAGCCAGCTCGATTTACTCTTGATTTTCATATTGTATCCATAATAAAGGGACATCGA
This sequence comes from Nyctanthes arbor-tristis, assembly GCA_963692815.1. Classification (NCBI taxonomy): domain Eukaryota; kingdom Viridiplantae; phylum Streptophyta; class Magnoliopsida; order Lamiales; family Oleaceae; genus Nyctanthes; species Nyctanthes arbor-tristis. The sequence goes on from CAVNYN010247898.1 coordinate 6,238, forward strand.
ATAATTACAGCAGCAATGGTGGTATTTCTTTGACGAGCAGCAGTGCTGGACTTAGCCGATTCTCTGCTGCAGCAAGTGCAGCAAGTGACGATGCTTGTTTGACAGGAGAGGTACTGCCTATACCAAATTTGAAGATCTATAGTTTTGCTGATCTGAAGAATGCCACAAGAAATTTCAAGTCGGATATGGTATTGGGCTACGGAGGTTTTGGGACTGTATTTAAGGGATGGGTTGATAATAAGACACTTGCACCGGCTAAAGTTGGCACAGGGATGATGGTTGCCATCAAAAAATTGAATTCCGAGAGCCTACAAGGGTTTGAAGAATGGCAGGTAATATAACAGAAATAGCATAATTTGAATTTTCTCTGTAAGATAAGTGCTTAAGATTGTCCTCTGATGCTTTGTTGTTAAAACCTTTATGAAGTCCTTTTAGCTTTTTTGTTAAAACCTTTGTGAAGATAAATTAGACAATTGGCTTTAGTTTTAAAACATAAGTTGCACCAAGATGGACACACTGATATATATTTTCTGAAAAAGTAGGACATGGACACTTAAGTCGCTCCTCATATTTAATTACTTAGAATTCAAAATTCATATATTATAGACACAGGATATGACATGCTTGACACTTCTCTGAGGGGTTTATCTCCCTGGTATGAGACTCTCCATCATATCCTTCCTCAAGAGATTACCAACTTGTGCTTATATTCTCATCTTAACTTGAGCAACGCTTAGCTTATAAACTGTAGGAAATGAACACTCAGCTTATCTATAATGTAAGGCCATAAACTGTGATGATTCAGATAGACGTTACCCATAAAATATTCTTATATCATCATTGTACTTGTAGCACATGAATGATAACGGATAGGCAACTAATGAGTTCAACACATTGCTTGTTTATTTCTATTTTTCATCTTGGATTTAATCATAATTTCTAATAATTTAGTTTCTGTTTTTCATGGGGTTACGCTGTTCCTCTGAGATAACTAGCGTCCATTGAGTTTGGACATTTATTAGGCAAAATGTTGTAGAACCAATGATTTGGTTTCTTATGGAAGCAACTGGATGCCGCGGGCCAATTAAAAAACATCCCCTACTGACCTGTGTCCCTGCCCTATTCCACCACATCATGAGGTTGTTCTGTAAGGAACCAATTGGTAAGTTCTAGGACTGGACTGTTAAATCAGGTTCGATATTGGACATCAACTAGCCATCCATTTAAAAGATTGGCATAACGCATTGAAAATGGAACCAGGTCTTGTGACAAAAAGATTTGGGGTTAGTGATGTATATAGGACTACTCTTCCGATCAAAGATTGCACTGAGTTGCTGTAAATATGACTACCCTCCTGTAAAAATTTAGGGTCATTTATTGATCAAACCTCCATAATTGTAGCTTCAAGATGCCCATCTTCCTCCCTTTGTGGTTGTGATAAAATTAGGAACTTGGAATTTAACATTTACCTTTTCAGGTTTAGCTTCTTGCGTATGGCATTGCCGGTGATCAGGCCTAAATGGGGCAGTGACAGTCCACCTCAATTTTTCAATGACCGGGATTGAGACTCCTGAGGATAAATAATATTATTGCTAGAAGAAAATGAAAAAACCACATACGCAGTAGTAAACATATTTATCAAGTCTTGAGAAGCTTCAAAAATTAAAGATAGCTTCACATAATTGGACTTCTGCCAGTATTCTTGTAACGAGTGGGTTACTGGGTAATTTTAATTGAAATACTGTGTCTCAAGTTAGACAAGTTCTTAAAAAATTTAATCTATATATTGTGACATCCATTGCTATGCTAGTGAGTATTTAACTATTTATGAAATTGTTTCTAGTATTCTAAAGTAATAATATGGTTATTTTTCTGTTAAGTCAATAATGGAAACACCAGCTTCACGGTAGTGCTTCAGATTAGTATGTTTCATGTTACTTCAATTGATAGCCATGATGTGTTTATTTAATCTGAAAGTGCAGGCGGAAGTGAACTTTCTAGGGAGACTATCACATCCCAATTTGGTTAAGCTCTTAGGATACTGCTGGGACGAGAAAGAGCTACTGCTTGTATATGAGTTTATGGAGAAGGGAAGCCTGGAAAACCATCTCTTTAGAAGTAAGAACTTGATTCAGAAATCAAAATAAACGAAGAAAAAAATAAATAAAATAATTTTAAAAAATAGATTTGGTAATACTTGTTTGTGGCTTATTTGGATATGCAGGAAGTTCTGTTGTTCAATCATTATCATGGGACATTCGGCTCAAAATTGCCATTGGAGCAGCAAGAGGCCTAGCATTTTTACACAGTTCCGATAAACTAATCATTTATAGAGATTTTAAAGCCTCAAATATACTGCTTGATGGGGTAAGATCCAGTAAATCATGCCTTATAAGTTGGGTCATCTTTAACTTCACTGTCCCCATTTTTTGGCGATTCTTTGACATGGAGAAATATTATATACAAACAATCCAAAAATCTACCTTCATTTATTGGAATGCAGGCAAATAATTATTTCTAAGTACAAAGGATGGCGGAAGTCAAACTTGGAAAGAATTATCTGAGCTCTATGTCACGAGGGGCTAGAGCCAGATCTTTGAATCAGAGGCCCCAGATGTATATATGATGAGATGGAAGATATAGTGTATGCTAGCAACTCATATCTAATTCAAAATAAAAATTGGTCAAACCAATCACATTCACATATTCCATGGATCCATATGAACCAAACAAATCTCCTCTTCCACCAATTCTGATTCTATTTTGAAATATGAGAAGGATGCTATTGGGGCATATATATTTGTATTCACAAGCACACATGCTAAATACATATACATGTGTGTGTAGGCGCGCACAGGCGAGCTTGTCGGTGTGTTTGTTTGCAGTTTATTTCATTTTATCATTCATAATGATCGATGGGCGACGTTGGATGGCATAATTTTCTTTGAAAAAATGGAAGTGCCTGTGAACTAGGTTCAAATATGTCATCAGTTATTTTTCATTGAAAATCTGCATGACTGATGAACCAAATGGTATTATAGAATAATAATAGTGTTTCTATTTTCATGTAATCTGAAAATATAGCTTAATGCTGCTCAAATAATATTACTTATTTTTAAGCTATCTAGCCATTTCTTGTATTTGTAGAGTTACAATGCAAAAATATCAGATTTTGGCTTAGCGAAACTGGGACCTTCAGGAGGCAATTCACATGTAACGACACGAGTTAAGGGAACCTATGGTTATGCTGCTCCTGAATACATGGCAACTGGTGAGTGCGTATTAAATTCCAAGTAACTTGTGTATTATATTCAAACCTAGTACTAGAAGGGTCTAATTACCATTGAGAAACGTTTATCGTTGCTTCAATCTGTGAATCAGAAATTTACCGATCTAGAACAGTACACAGTTCTGCTGGAATTTATTAGCCTTTCCCTACGTATCATACAATTATCAAGTTTGGCTAATCTTAAAAGTTCAATTAGAATGAAATTTTGAAAATATGTTGTTTATAAATCAAAATTTGAAACAAGTTAACTGGGTTAACAGTCTGCATTAATCGTCAGGTCTCGAAGCCATTTTCCCATCTCTTTTCAGTTAGAAGCAGAGTGAACATAAATGAAATTTTCGAACATGTGAGAAAACTCAAATGGAGGACGGGATTTGTTCACTTGTCATTGCTGAATATGTTATATGTTTGTCAATAGGCCATCTCTATGTACAGAGTGATGTGTATGGCTTTGGTGTGGTGCTACTTGAGATCCTGACGGGTTTACGAGCACTTGATACAAAACGGCCTAATGGGCAGCAGCATTTGGTCGATTGGCTAAAACCAGTTCTCTCTCAAAAACGAAAACTGAAATCCATGTTGGACGAGAGAATGGATGGCCAATATTCAATGAAGGTGGCATTACAGGCCACTCAGCTCACTTTAAGATGCCTTGAAGCAGAACCAAGAAAGCGGCCTTCAATGGGAGAAGTCGTTGAGGAGTTGGAAGCGATCGAAGCCATGAAGGAAAAGCCAAAAGAATCCAAAAATAGGCCTGTGCGCTAATCGTCTCTTTCCTGAGATCTCCTCACTTGTAACATTTCTTGTCATATATTGAGAAAGGAAAAATTGTTTTTTCAAAAAAATTCCATTTTTTCGCCTTCCAGTGGAACCAATTTTACAGAACTGATCCATTTTGTGTTTTTCCATGAACTCGAAATCCGTTGTAATATGCAAAACTTTGGAGTTGATCAATCAGTAAAATATTTGGTTCACTCTTTTTTATATCTGGCTATACAAACAAAATGTGTTTTTTTTATTGTATTTTTTTTTCTTTTTTGGGTATTCAGACAAAATGTTTTATCTTCGTGTCACATCACATGGTTCATATTGTCATTAGTACATAAAAATTTATTTCACAGGTCTGCTGTGACATGATAGCAAATGGTAACGTCAAGAGAATAGGACCTAGTTAAGATCATATGACATGACATTATATAGTGACATATAATTACAACAATTATATAGCGCGTTAGATAAACGTCACATGGTGTGTATCAAGACACGGTATATGAAAAATTACAATCAAATAGTTTGTCTTGATGTACGTCACATGACTATAAATATGTGAATGTGGTTAATTTTTAAAACTTGGATCAATCAAATAAATTTGGAGAAACAACAATCAAATCAAAAAAAAGGAAACATAACTTATTACACACAAGCACAATAACTCACGTCTGCGTACATGTAATAAATGTTGGGCTCTAGTGTGTTCAGGAAAAGAGTTTGCGTTAAAGATGCTCTAACAAAATGAAATTGCTACCGGTTCGGAAACGATCGTCACGAAATTTGTCAAGTTTGGATTATAAGATAACAACAAAAGGAATAACACAAATTAAAAAAGAAAAAAAATATTGGGGCAAACACATTGAATTATGTTCACCCGTCTATTATGGGTGGAGTTATATTGTCCACTTCTAATGTAACGTATACATAATCGGCACATATGACGGTTATATATGCACCACGTCTTGTCATATGTGTACCACGTCAGAAGTGGGGGTGTCATATGTGTGCTATACCAGAAGTGGGGGTGTAACACGCGCGCCCCACACCAGGCGAGTGAACAAAATTCCAAACGCGACCAGCGTGAACAGAAATTGGGGAAAATTCAAGAAATCAGACAAATCACACACTCCATCCCTTTGCTTGCTAATCCATAAGTACAATAAACATGTGAATCCATTACCGACAAATTAATCGTGGTTGTGGAAACTCACAAGAAATTTGTGGTTTTCGAAATCCCCTCGGCCTTTCTGCGTTTCTTCTTTCCAGAACACATTTTCCCCGCTGATACTAAGGAATCATCTCCCACAGGAATAATACTGGAGATTCTAATGGGTTTTGCTACAAATTCTTAAAAACGGTACTGATGTCTTTCCTCCTCTCTTACTAACTCTCTAGTTATGGGTGAGTAACCTAGTTCTTGGTCATTTTTTAGTTATTGTTGTTTCTATAGTTTCTTGGTTTGTCTTACTCCTGAATCTTTTCTTGTTTGTTTTGATAAAGTGGCAGGTTTTTGATCCTTCCGTCTAATTAACTTGCAAAGGTAAATTCTCCATTACATCGTTGATGATTAAATAGTTGAGTTGGTTGATATAATTTAGAAGAGAAAAATGATGTGAAAGTTTACTACAGAGAACGAGAGGTTATTATGGTTTATTGGATAATCATGTCCACCTAGCAGTTTCCATACGCTTATGAGAGCTTATTATAGTTTATTGGATAATCATGTCCACCTAGCAGTTTCCATACGCTTTCTTTCTTTTGGCATCTTTATTTCCGCCTTTGTAATTTAGATTGGTACAGTGTGAATGAAAGTACTTATGGAACGGTGATCATGCTGGTTGGTAGGTTTTCATTTTCTTACACTTGAACAACTCTAATCAGTATATGCTACTAATTAATGTCAGTGGCAGTTATCTTTACTGTCTCATTATCTTTCTCATTTTCCCTTGCTCTACTCATTTGGTTTGTGGGGGGTTTGCCAATTCTCTGGGGTTGCGGGGTTGAAAGAGATCTTTTACATTTATTTAATCGTCTTTCTGCGTGTTGTGCTAATCTGTCGGCTGTTCCATGAATCTAACAGCTAAGAATATATCAGGTCGATTGTTTCTCAGTCCTTTTCACCCCAAAGAATTTATTTCTGCAATGGCCAAAGGCTCAGAAGTTAACTTTGGATTTGTTTTCCGTTTTCCTTCGATTTTTTTCTTCCTTTTATGATGCATATGGTGCGGCTGTAGCGGATAGACAGTAATGACTTGAGATGTTTTTCCTTTGCTTTTACAAATAAAAGTGTCTCTTGGCTATTAAAGAGTTATGTCAGAAGCTTCTTTGTCGAATATGGTTGTAGTATAATGTTTTAACTTTTAATTAATCTTCACTGAAATTTGATTGCAGTGCTCTCGATTTGACTAGGGATATAAATGGAGAGCAAGGGTTCTTATGTTGGAACTTTCTTTGCAAGTTTGGTCAGCCAAATGCGAAGGTTACTGTTTCGTGTTCTATCCATGGGTCCAATTCCAAGCCACATTGCATTTATTTTGGATGGAAACCGAAGGTTTGCTAAGAAACGCAACCTCAGAGAGGGGATGGGTCACAGTGCTGGCTTTTTGACTCTTATGTCTATGTTGAAGTATTGCTATGAATTGGGTGTGACGTATGTGACTATATATGCATTCAGCATAGATAACTTCAAAAGACGGCCGGAGGAAGTTCAATATCTCATGGATTTAATGCTGGAGAAAATTGAAGGATTGCTTAAGGAAGAAAGTATAGTGAATCATTATGGAGTTAGGGTTTATTTTATTGGGAACTTGAGACTTTTGAAGGCGCCGGTTCGGGAAGCAGCAGAAAAGGCAATGAAAGCAACAGCCAAAAATAACAGGAACATTCTCCTGATTTGTGTAGCCTATACATCAACCGATGAAATTGCACGAGCTGTGAATGAAGCTATCAGTGAGAAGTGGGATGAAATCCAAGAGTGCAGTAAAGGAATTGGAGCCCGAAAGGGTGAAATAAGCCAAGAAAAGGCCGAGGGACATTGTACGATTAAGCTAGCAGATATTGAGAGGCACATACAGATGGGAGTAGCACCTGAACCTGATGTTTTGGTTCGAACATCAGGTGAGAATCGTCTCAGCAATTTTCTGCTTTGGCAGACTTCAACAAGCCTTTTGTACTCACCTAAGGCTCTATGGCCAGAGATTAGTTTAAGACACTTAATATGGGCTGTTTTGAACTACCAGAGGGTTCATCCTTCCTTAGAGAAGATACGGAAGCAGATGTAATTGTTCCTTCTGCTCCAGTGATCATATGCAGTGATGACAATACTGTCAAAACCAGGCTCACCGGACCTATCTATCCTTCCTTTTCTGAAATTTTACTATTGATATATATGATATGATACTCAAAAACTGGCGGAGTTTTTAATGTTAGTGGCTTCCTCCTTCCGTTTTTCGATGTGGCAATTTGATAATTGATAACCCAAGCTCAATTGGAGATTTTCCCCCCTTTGTTCCCTGAGTGCAGAAGCTTGAGTTTTATGTTCATATATGATGATTTGCAGCCAATGTTTGGTATCAGCTGCTGCATTTCCAATATGATCCCAACTCAAGATTATCAAAAAGTGACACGCACTTATTCCCGAACTTTTGTTTAGTATGTTATATTGGACAGGTTATTAGTTTGTCACCTTTCGAGTTCCACGCATCCGTTAGTAACTACGTTGTCACATCTTTCAAGTTAGCAATTAGTTCCACTGAGAAATGGGGAAAAATCATGTGTTGCTCAACTATTAGATGAAGAGTGGTGCTATTTGTCATAATAAAAAAAAAGAAAAAAAAAAGGGCGTTAAGAAAAATTTTCACAAACAATATGTGACAGCATCATACTAAAAATGAAAGACATTTAACATTTCCCTAATCATATTTCTTGTGTCCAGGATACTGAAATCCTGTACTTGGAACAACTAAAAATTTTTCCCATAAAATATCCAAAAGTCCGGCTACCTGAGAAGAAA